>JAHWFP010025360.1:0-27085 GCA_023313725.1 Lithobius niger
TGTCATTGGGCAGGCAAGCCTAAACTTTTTCTGTATTGCTGTAAACAGTTCGTGTCTTAACTACGAAAGAAAAGGTGTAAGAAAATGTGTTTTGTTCATGGAACAATGGCAAGTAGTCATCGTACGTCACATTTTTCAAGACTTCCTTTGAATGCCTTTGCCCACTTTCTTAACAGTTCCGCAACACTCAAAGGAATGCATTTTTGACCTCCGACCAACAAATTCCGAAATATTGGGAACCAACATGACTCGTCTAGAAAGGTTTCTAATACTTTCTTGTTATGTTCACTATACAAAAACTGGTCCCTAGTGTAATTGCTGATGTCGAACAAATACAACAAGGTTTTCATGTCTGCATAATGTCTGGTGTTTCAACCTCGTATGCAAGGCTATCTGTATCGGATAATAGAAGGTGGCACTTGTCCTCGTATCGTTCCTTCATAAAATTAAAGTGAAAACTGAACATTACATGTGTTGATTGTTCCAATACACAGAACCCATTGTACACAGGTCTATCTAGAGTCACCGTTAAGTTTGTGAATTTCAAAGAGAACCAAGTCGGGACTTAGCATGTCAAAATAATCAAGGGAGTGTAAATTAATCAACCTTAATGCCTTCGCCTCGTCAACAGACAACTTAATGTTTGCTCTTTTCCTCACATTCTCCATACTCTTACCGTAAATACTGTTACAAAATAGTTTGTACATGTTCCTCTCAAACTCTATTGTAGCATCCTTCATCTTCTCATCATGCCCGTTCCGTAAACTTAATCGCGTTGGTAATTCTTGTTAAAACCATTCCCTGCTTCAGGTAATAGATTTCTTTGATAGGAAATATCATCCTTGTGTGGACCTAAATGAGGGACAAGTTTATGAAACAATGTGTTAGTAGGTTGATTTCTCCAGGTAAATTGTCTCTCTCGCCGTCTACTCATAATCATAATCATCTTCATCCAGAAGTGACGATTGGCTGTATGTCCACCAATAGGTAACGAAGGGCGGCCTGCACCCTGTTTCAAAAGGGGGAGCCTCCATCAGCTTCAGCATCAGACTTCAATAGGAATTCTTAATTGTTAATTTTTAATCTTATTTAAGGCTCCAATTAAGCTTAAATCATTATTATGAAACATTTTAAATTCATAATCTTAAAACTACCAGCAACTTTTTAGAACACTGCAGTTTACAAAATAAGCAATAAAAAATCACACAAGAGAATTAAACGAAAAATAACACGTACTGAAAAAAAACATAAAAAGGTGTATTTTTATTTTTAAAAAAATTACAAAATGTACATGTGTGTTTTTCTTCATTCTAAAGTAAGACGATGCAAAGTACATAAAGTAGGGAATTTATTGTTAGAGTTTACACCCACAGATACCAGCATGACAAGTACTGCACACAACAAATACCAGTGAGAAAAAAAGACAGCCCAGCTGTGATGAAAGAAATTCTTTGGCCTACTAGGCAACACCAGATAACAATAAATAGGTTTGTTAAAACAGTAAAAGGATAGGTAGATGAGGGAACAGTACTGCGTAAGTGAAAAATATCACCTTTAACGCTCCAGCTGTTTTACAATATACCCAACAAACAAAAGTCGCAAGGCCTACTATAGGCTACTAAAAATATAGACTATTATTTTCTTTTTAATGAAACGTGTTAAAAAAAATTCTGCTTTGGTGTATGTGAAAACTTGTTTGTATATGAAAATATTTTTATAACCAAAATAAAGTAATATTTACTAAAAATAAATTGTAAATGGAAAGTGGCAAATAGAATATAAAGTCCCACAAACATTAGCTCTTGTGTTGTTTGTATTTAAAAAATGTTAAACTTGAAAACGAAAATGACACATTCGTACAAAGTATGTCAGAATTGCTACTAAACTGTTTGCTTGAACTCAATCCGAATTCATGCAATGTATAAAAATTTGAATTAAAGAATATTTATAAGCAACAGGAAACTTTACTTCTTTAATTTGGGATAATTATATTTTTCCCCTAGAGTTTTAAAGGCAGCACGTTACTTTTATCTCTTTTTTGTTTATTTATTACAAAAACGGTTATAAATCACTTTTATCATAAACTGTGTAACTTGCTTACACGCTACTCTCATTTCAGGCTAATAAAATTATCAAATCAATACATGTATTGCACATAATAAACTACATCTAGGTTTTGACTGCACTCATGTAAATTAAGGTTTATTTTGTAGAAAAAAATGTCAAGATTCACCATTAACGTTTACGAGAGACACAATGGTGCCTTTGAAGGTAATGGCATAAAGGTGAAAAAAAATTACCACAACTTACAAGTTGTGAAGTAAGATGTTTATCAAATATTCTTGCTTCACTTAAAGTGGCACTATCACTGATTGAAAGTCTGCAGAATCTGACAACATCTAGCACTACCTAGTAAATCATCAAGCGAAGAAATGCACAAAGCCATTTGTTTTAACGAAACAAACAAGCCACGAGCCTCCTTAATTACTGAGTAAAAATTTGGTCGTCCTCGTGCACCTGGGAGCAAGATGTAAAGGTTAACAATATCACTGCCACTAAATGTTGCCACGATTTTTTCGTACGATTTTCATTCGGTCATAATGCCACTTTAACTTTACGTAAACTGGAATTAAGTATGACTTAAGTGACCTGCCAAATGTGGCATTCATTTAAAATTGATTAAACAGCCGGCGAGGACATTGAAAAGGAATGCCGTACTAATTAACAGACGTAGAAAATCTGAAAACGTAACTTCTCACGGTCATAAAACCTTCAATAAAATAACTGATACGGCATACACGCAGGTAACCCATAGTAGTTGGACGCCAAGCATTTGAAATTCACATAGGAGCACCCTCTCCACGAAACTTGTAAATGGAAAGTTATAAAACACACGTATTATATCGCTTCTGCTACTCGTGCTATATCAAGTTTCTGTTTATTTAACTCGAAGGCAGCATTACTCCAAAGCCTACTAAAGACAGTGAATGAAAATCACACAACATGAAATCTGCCATTTAGTAAACGTCGTATACTGTACGTCTTCTTATATTACTGCAGCATCTTATATTATGCTAACTGCTTTCACTTAGAAGTACCACCCCAATAACGGAACAACTTTGCTGCACTAAACTTGGAGCACAAGCATTATACAGTTCTTGAATGCAAGTGTCTGCCCGCACATTTTTTAAGTTCTGACATATGCTCGCTGCGAACAGTTATACTTCAAACAATGGACACTAGCAAGTTGTCTTCATCAGGATCAACGACATTATCTTCCACTTTCGCAGACACGACAGGATTGAACGTGTTTAACCCTAAAGTCCTCGCATCGCTGTCATTGTAATTGTGTGTAAAAGTAATTGGTGGCGAAGCAAGGTTGTTGACTTTCCGTTGAGTGTCATTAGTCGATTTTGTGCTCTTGCAGGGACAGTCGTCGGGCTGTGGATTTGATTCGACTTTAGGTTCGACGTATGAGTGTCTCTTGCCACAGCCACTCTGCTGCCGAAAAGTATGTAAGACTGAAGCTGCCAGAAAAGTCTGAAATGACCGCAACATACTGTCGGCCCTCTTTAGTGTGCTCGAGTTGGATGGGCTGGGATCGGTCTTGGGACAATAATCCACTCCAGCATTGTTGTTCATTCCCATAGTCTTCTTAAGGTTTGCTGCCCCTCTTTCACCAGGAAAGGAAGAATATAAATTAGCTGCCATGTTGGCATCATGCTTGTGGAACTTGCTAGACTCCTCCAAGTATGGCGGAGGGTCGGTTAAGGAAGACCCTCCATGACGTGGCATGGTTTCTCCCATGCCATCGATTGTGCTTCCCGAAGATGCCCACAAGCTGCCCCTTTCCGAACTCGCTGTCCATTTGGTTCGTTCCAACTGAATCGTTCTCCTTCTTTGAAGTATAACGTAAACTGCAAAAATGACGATTACCGCTGCCAAAACAATGGCTAGACCAACGGACGTCATGAGGTATGTTGGACAAGACTTCTGCTTCTCGAGTTCTCGAAGAAGTAACTCTCGGTCAAACCAAGAGTCAGGCCCTGGAAACGGCACAAAAGAAAGATTTTAGTTTGATCCTAATAAGAATAACCTGGTAAAAACACAGTAAATCAAGACACACGCCAGTGTGTCGCCCGCCAAGATAAAACGATAACATCCAGACAAAATATATATATATGACCATGGCGACCACTAGACACGTTGTGTCTTAACAGCAAAGGAAGTTTGGCTGTTTTCAGCCATCGGAGGATAAATAACTACGCGACAGAAAATGTTGAAACTTGTTGGATTGGGAGACTTTGGTCGCCTGACAACATACAAGTCACTCTATTCATGACACAGCTTACCGTTTTCTTGTTGAAAAAAACGACGTGAATAACGTTGATATTTGCCTAATTACTTACTACTTACTACTACCAAGAATTTATAGGGCTGGGGAGAAGACTTTGTGACTGAGACCCACACTGAAACGTCTTAGATACATTCGCATTAGTTCAGTCTTAGTTTATAGAGGGTGCCACGTGTTTTATGTGGGAATTTCTACTCAGATTTTAGCCTAAAATTAAAATAAACGAAACAAAACTAGCTTGTATTTAATTATTATTTAGCCTATCTTAGTTGTAATTTATTTACTTTAGATTTGGGCTGAAATATGAGCAAAAATTACTAGATAGAACACGTGGCGCCCTCTGAAAACTCCGACTGAACTAATGGGGACGAATCTAACGAGTTTCAATAGGGACTTTTTTAGAGTTACAAATTCTCCTTCCAAACCCTATAAATTCTTGCTACTACTGGTAACGCTTTTTTTGTATCACGAAAATAAATTCTTCCATGCGGTGAATAAAGCTGGTTTTAGCTTATTTTATAAGTATGCTATGGAGATGTGCCCTTTTCATATGAACCTTTCTAATTGGTCAAGTGGTTCAAGGGTTAGGTTGCTCCAAATGACCAAATTGATTGTTTTACATTGTTTTAAACATTGTTATTATGCAACAATGCAAAACTGAACATTAAATAAATCCGTTCGTCTTCATTACTAATATGAAATACTATCAACCGTTAAATGAAATAATCGAAAATTGCGAAGTAAGCAATTTTTCATATATTTCATTTAACCTTCGAACTATTACTCGGTGGGATTAGCTTGGCAAAAGAGCGTGGCGTTTGATATCACGACTTCACATGGCCGGAAAGCTTGGCGGGAATCCTTAACAAGTTTTGTTTTGGGGTAGATTTTGTTTACAACACATAGGGCAAGGGCACTGAAATATTAAGAGCAAAGTTAAAGAAATAAGTCTGGCTGAATGAAGTTAAGAATTATTACAGATGTGAATCGATTTCCATTGCCATTTGAATGCCTAACATTATATAAAAGAAATGGAGGTACTGTGTGTACATGTCAGTGTCACACTGGTCACACAGTAAAGCATTGGTTTATAAGACAAAATGTGGACATCGTAATTCCCTACTCTACATTCTCCTATTAACTTTCATAGTGTAAAACTATATAGGCCCTACATGTACACATCTTTACTGATTAATCCTAAAAGGACCATAAGGTCCTAAAAGGTTTAGGACAAATTCACAGTGCAGGCAACATTTTTTTAAAGCCAGTAGCACGATTTTAATAAGCGTCCAGTCGATTTTGGTGCCATTCAGTATCCCTTCACAAAACTCTCACCGTGTGTTGGACCTTTTTTTTTGTGTGTGTATGTGTGCTTCTGCTAGGATTAGGACAAACATGCACGTAAGTGTGTTTTATCAGCAGTATTTTAACTTAACTCTTTTGCATCATCAGACAACTTTGGCAGAGTTTCATCAAACAAAAGGAAAAATTACTAATTCCCAACCACACTGCGAACTTTGTGAGCAGCCCTTGACGATTCTGAACAGCGTGAGCAAATTCAGACTAATGGTCAGAGTGGTCAGCACCAGCCCAATGGACACCGGATAAATCCCACAACAGCCAAGGTACACATAACATTAAAAAAAAAACATAGTCTAAAAGTCGTCTGGTGTTGCAAAAGAGTTAAACCCCTAGAACACTGAATGCTAACTTCGAGTGTGAAAGAGGCGAAATACACAGTAAAGTGCTTTTTGCAACAGTCCTTGTCTTGTAAATCAGCATAAAACAAGTCCGTGGAGAAAACCTGTAGAACTTACCTTCATTTCTATTTGCTGTTAGTACAACGACAGTCAAATTGCGGTCGAAGTCTGTTGTATTAGATAGTTTGGCGTCAGTTTCTGGAACAGATTCTGTTTCTGCATCAGATGCTGGCTTCGGAATCGGCATGGCAGTAGTGGATGTACTTAAGATTGCTGAAGTTGACAACGACTCTATAAGGGTAGATGTGGTTTCTTGCATTGGAACTGCAGTCGTGTTTTCTGATGACCGACGACGGCGCCTGCCAAATGTTCCTAACCCTTCATCGCAGTGATGCTGTAAAGTAAAATCCGAAAACTTATATAACTGGGAAACGTGGTGAAGAACTGCTTTACGACTGAACCTGTAATAATATAGACATGTAGGATTTGCATGTTGCAGATCCTGGGTTACAATACCAATTATGGCAGTTGCTGTTTTGTCTTCTTTAGATTATTTTAAGCAACATTAGCGACAATCATAATACCACAGTTTGATTAATTCAGTCATTAACCTATTTTGCTTTTTTCTTAACGCCTAGTGAATTGCAACACTGATTTCCCAACGTAGGGTACGGAAGAGTTAGATGAACGTGCGATGATAGACACACACAACCAGCACCCAACTATGCAACATTTTCGTTTCAGTATTTATTTTTAACGTTCTCAACTGCTAAAAGAAACAAAATATACACCATTATACACGATGTATGGAAATTTGGTTAACACAGTGCATGCGTAGTTATGCGAAAAAATGTGTATGTCGTATGGTGTGTGATGGTTCTTAGTGTTTGGGCAGGCTGTTGGCCAAAGTAATTCCCATTATTCAACAACATTTCATGGTCTCACTGCGATGAAATTCGTTCACGGTGAAAAATTCAATGCTCTACCCTGTACAATATGTGCTAGTGTAAAAAACTTAACTAAACCATAGTTACAATAACAGCAATACCACAGAACAAAGGAAAAAGCAATAGAAGTACAATAACTGAAAATCTGAGTGAAAGACAGTGTGGCTCGGCCAGAAGACATGCGGCTCAGGATTATATGTCGGACACGTGTGGACCCACTATAATTATCTTAAAGTTAACAAAAATATCTTTACCATCAAACAACTATTGTCCGTACGTCCAACTATGAACAAAATGCGCGTGCATGATCATTTTGACAGCTTGAGATATTTGACAGGCTGGGTTGGTTATTTTGCCATCACAATTTATAATTTTTTATGCAAGTATATTAAAACTTTTATTCAGCGATCTATTAGCACGAACCCTTTCTAAGTTTACAGTATTGACTTCAGAAACTCCAATCACAAGTAAATTGTTCGTAAATGATCATGATTTAGAATGAGTTGGCAGAAAGCGCCCTCTCTGATTCTGTTGTTTTTTTCGTGAAATTGTGCGTGGTACAAGTGAGAGCGCTGTCTTGATTAGACAGCAAAAAGCAATGAAAGCAATGATGCCACTACTGGCAGTGCTGTTAGTGCTGTGGTCTTTCGAACTTATTCCCACAATGAATTGTTTAATGGGACAGGCGACAGTCTCTCCTGTTTTCACTTAATTCTGTGTAAGCCATGTATGATGTTGGGGAATAACTAATTCGAAAAATGCAAGGCGAAAAAATTCCAGTTAACTTATTATCAACCAGGGTGAATTTGGATATACAGTTTGGAGTATAATATGAGCTCCGCTAGTCGCGCTCCACTCGCAATTACGACGATTAAATTTGTCATCAGAAAGTGAGCTGAATAACAACTGGAAAGGCTACAGTGGCAAAGTCTCTGCCAGAACTCCAAGTCACAGTAACGTGCGACTCCTTCAGCAGCTATAGGGATCTGGACTTTATTGCATCACCTACCATGATTAGCGGGTTCCCAGTTCGAATTGTTGGGTTTGACCGGTCATTAATAGAAGTACAGTAACACATTTTCGGCATCTAAAATGTCTAACAAAGTTTAGATTACAGCCAATTAATCCAGATGCTGCTTTTTATGGATCTATTTAAGGATCACCAAAGTGTATTTAATAAAACAGAAAACAAACAATGTAACAGTGATCTACACCATTGTAATTTCGACATGTGTCTAAACATTATCCAAAAATGAAATCATTTGCCGCATATCCTATCTAAATGCAGCGTAAATGATAGTTTTACGGATATTTTGCTTGACCTTTGAAAATTAGCGTGACAGTTTAAAAATGATCACTACCATATCAACAATTCTACAACTTCTAAATGCCAAAAAACAATGATTCACAGGCACTGAATAAATCATGTCAGGCAATAAAAAATATAAGCGTGTTGAGCCCATTTTTCCACCAGCAGGTCTAAATTTAAAAGTAATTTAATTTATAGTGTTTTATTGTTTTTTTAAGAGTTTCTCTAAAATGCACACCTTTAATACCATAAGGAAAAAATTAATTCGTGTAGGTGTCTGTAAGATGAATATCCCATTATTTTAACATGATCTTAGAGCTGAGAGTTGGTTTTGAATTTAGAGTTAATTTTGAAATTGGCCCTTCGCTACTATGAAATGAGCCAAAGTTGGTATCTTAGCAAGTTTCGTAAAATTTTGTTGCAATTGATGTCACTTCTGCTTAAAGAATTTGGAGATGATAAAAAAAAAATATTTCGGTTTGAAATTATCGATGTGCGACGTTGGTCTCAGCCTTTAACCCCCATAAGTAGAGTTTCGCAAAATTGTATTAGACAATTTTTTTGTAACGGCCAATTTTTTTAGACATTGTTTTCTAGCACATTTTGAACATTTCCAGAAACTTTCGACCTGATCTAGGTTTTTTCCGAAATTTAGGCTTTGCGGAACTTTGGATTTTCTCACGTCACACTGATTATTTCTACATAATTTTCCTGCATAAAAGTTTTTTTTTTGTTCTGATAACTATGATTTGTGAAGGTTTGCCCATATACTGTTTTTGACGCAAACGTAAGCAACAACTTTCTATTTTTATAAAACCTGGTTTTAATAAAAAAAAAAAAATCATGTCCCTTGATAATCAATCTCTTTAAAGTGTGTTCATCAAATAAAAATTATGAAACCGAAGTTTGACTATTTTTCACAGCTAATAAGGTGGGGGTCTCTCGGGACCCACTGATGGCAAGGATGCTTCCATATATATTTCATATGGTTTGGCAATATGCTCTGTTTGCAATGCTATTGCCGGGGGCTCCGCCAGTTCCGCTCACACGATGGCGCCAGCAGCAAGTTAAAGTTAGTGGCGGCGCCGAATTAGTATTGCTGTGAAAAGGGAAAGGCTACGCCGATTGCTTGTTTCGTGCTAGGATTCAAAACGTTTGTCAACAGAACAAATTCCTTTGAAGAAGATACGTGCAACACTATAGGCTTAACGTCTGGATACGAGATATCTCACGAAATGATCGGGAGTTGACAAAAAAGACGTTGATTTGGAGCCTCACTTTGCACCGGTTAGTTCTATGTATGTCCACAAACTAGCGGTATCATTGGAATGCATGCACGGATCTGACAAACACTGTCAATGTATTAACTACGTTTTTTGTTAATCCTAGATTTACACCCGCTTCAGGCGGACACGTGTTAATTTAACTGTGACCAGTTTTCGCCTCGCCATGATTTGATTGTCGAAAGTAATAGAACTTCCGAAATCACGAGACGGCAACTGTCGATTTAAAAGTTTGCGTAGTCGAACAGTTTTTCGTGGAGTTATGTGGTTAATTTTAGACACGTGCGGCTAAACTCTTCTTATTTTTGATTTATTTATACTAATTAAAAAAATTAAACGTGTTTAATTCAATATTTCACAATTATTTTGTTTGTTTGGCTTTTGGGCAGCTGAATTTGGATGGCTTGCCTGCGTTACTTGTTGTTGCCTAGCAACCAGTAGGCGAGAATGCGAATGACGCGTTGCGTTGCGAACCTTGTTTTCAAATCGTTTTTAAAAATACTTATAATGGAGTAAACATTTTCTCACTTCACTACTTTATGAGAGGAACCATAAATTATCTTTCTTCATTGTTAAAATTATTTTATTTGCTTTACGTAGCCGTAACAACGTCTCGAAACGAGACCGTATCACATCATGCCCATTGAATTCAATGCTAATGCACCGACGAGCTCGACCGATCGTGATCGGAGCGCCACTCGCGACTGGAACTGTCCCTGCCCCAAGCTCTTAGCATAGCATTGCCTAACCATATGAAATATATATGGAAGCATCCTTGCTGATGGCAGTCTAACTTTTAAAAAAAAATGGGACTATGATGGTGTTGAACCTTAATCTGTCTGTTATCTAGTTTTAATGTAATATTATAATATTATAACTGTTACTGAAGCATGCCTTTCAGAAATTACAAACGTAGACGCACTGTCGCCACACTGTTTGACTGAGTTAGAGAATTATTTATGCTTATTTCATCTGGAAGGTCCCCTTTACTATTTTTCTTTGTCGGGTTTTGTAAATCATTTGCAACAGGAAATAAACTGCGTCAGTATTGTCAGTTACATATATTGTCCATTGACCCCACCCTGTCTCTCTCTCTCCCATCCCGTTGCCTTATTCTCGCAACTGGCCGTTGCACTTACAAGGGAACAGTCTGCTTGCTCGACGCACGCTGTAACTTTAGCAGTGATGCGTACAGCTTCACCTTCCGCCATGGTCTGAAACATGAACGCCTTGAAATTGAAGAGGATGGCCAGGCTGTTGGAACGGTCGGACTCGGGATGAGTCGGGGCGATGGCCTTGTACGAAGGATTGCGACATCTACAAACAACAAGAAATAACAGTCAGAAGATGTACAGTTTTAGGATGATGATGATCTGTGTGATGTGCAGGCCCACTCGATGTTAGTCCGCTAAAGTTTAATTAACTGGTTCTCAAGAGCGGGACCCATGGGTGTTTGCTTAGCGCATGAAACTTTTTTTAAAGCCATAGTCTAATATAAAGCTGTCCAACAACGCGCCAACATTTTTACCATATACTTCCTGAATCCGTTGACCATATCAGGCCGAGCTCTATTTATACGATAGCCTCGAAACGAATCTAAGAGCTGTTCAGAGGCGTCAAAACTAAAAATTGGATATAAAGAAAGACTTTTTTTATCCACTGCTCAAGATTTGCTCTGTAACGTTAAACTAGCGTTCAACTAGACATGAAAACATAGATAGGCTCTACTGCATTCCACAACAACATGTAGAATACTGGAGGTTGATTTGGGTTGGTAAAAAAAAATAAAAACCTTCGCCCGCATCTGAAAATCGCGAATTAGAAAAAAAAAGAAACACGTCGCACGCCGGCATCAATAAATAACTAAATAAGCACCAAAAACTCTCACATATAAAGTAACATGAATGATGAAACGCTCCAAAATAAGTGAAACAAGAAAGAATAAATGTTCAGAACCTACAGTACGCCGATTGTGTTGTAACAACGAAAACTCTAAAATTTCAACTTTATTTGCACAGCTTTTTCAACAGCTGTGCCGCACGGTACCAATGAGTCACAAAGACGGGGCGGGAGGTTGATTGGGAGGGGGGAGGGAGGGGGAGTAGGCACAAGTGCTCCCCTCAACCGACGTTGAGAGTAAAATTTCGTAAAAGTAAAGGATTTTTGTAGTTGAAAAAATTGTAAAAAAATTGCCCTTTGAACATTCCACAGGCATTGAAATGCTGAAAATGAATAGTTTTACAGGGCTCCAAGGGACGTGCAGTGCCCCCAAACCTACTTTTTGGATCCATTAAACTGAATTTGTCGTCCCATTTCTTAATTCCAATATCCTTTGACACTCCAATGAAAATTTCGGGAATGCTAGAAGTGCTGTCATTAAACGAATGTCAATCTGTAAGTGACGTGACTGTAAAAAATTGAAATACTGCTAAAGAGCTTTTTTCCATGGAGATCCGAATTTGAATGTCGGCAATTCGCTTTCTTCTTGGACTCGGACGTGTTTAAGTCAATGGAGCTTTTATGAGAAAATGCACATTATTATCCCTTACCCATCACTAAGAACAAGATGGGCAAACTCCACAGTTGCTTCTGGCGGTTCTCCGTGCTGAACAGTTTTTACATGATTCCGTCTAGTGGCTTCCATTAGTTTCACTTTCGAATTGGCATCAAAGTCAGGTGGTACACGGTAAATGATGACATCACTCAGCTTTGCGTAGTTCCAGCCTGTTGAAATAAATCAGTTAGCAAACATAAATAAAGCAGGAATAAACTCTTTTACAACAAAAGGGGGGGAGGGGGGGAAGATAAATACCAGCAAAATTATCATTATGGCGTTAGACTTTTTCAAAATACCTTGAAGGCCAGTGCGGAGGGGGTAGTACATGAACGACAAATTTCACTTAACATCTCCATGCCAACGACTTTTTCAAGAAAGGTACCATAAAATGTTTATTGATACATGCAAGACTTTACGTATGTGAAATGTGTATTTACAAGCGTATTTAAACTGTGTTTTTTAACTGTAGTGTGTGTGATCTGACAGTACAGCGCAAATTATATGAAGAAGTAAAGGAGTCGGACTTCTGTTTTTCAATTTTAAACTTTATCAACTCGTATGCCAATATTTTAACACTAAAGACGGGTGAATATTATATCTACGGCAGTCTGTCCCCCCCCCACATTTGTCTTTCTCCATTCCAGGTTTCCCCCTTCCCGAAAGCTTCCGCAAACGAAATGTATACGCACAACAAAAGAGCACCAGTTTCGCTTGGTTAAATTTGTTGCAAGTATTTATTGGTAACAGTGGTTTACCAAGCCATATAAGCACGACTGATGTGCCGACAACTCTGAAACAATTCAACACAATATTGGAAGTCCACATCTACGAAATAAATAAGTCTTTTTACTGGGCGTGAAATTGCAACACATCATCATTTGGTGTAAACCTAAGATTTTAAGTGAAACACGCTTTCATTTTGCTTATCATCAAAATCAAAACAAAGACAGCCAGCCAGCAATGCTGTACTCCGTGCGAACAGTCATAATTTTCACGCCAGCAATGTAAACCACGTTCACCGAAATTGTTGTCAAGTTTGTAGTCGATTGTTATCCTATAGCATCCTGGAAACAACAGTCCAATCGGAGAATTAATCAACTGGGCTTTTCCTTTTATGCATAGAACAGTTTTTTTAACGAAGGGAAAGCCAGCAACTTTCTAATGAAAGGGAAAAAAATTTTCTCCTGGTGCAATTATTATCTTCAATATTTTGCAGATCTGTTTGTTGATGTCCCATCCGGATACATTGCTTGCGATTGAAAAAACATGCAATAACCTTTTTGTACTTCTAGATCTAATGTCTGTGACAAGTTGGACATAATTACATTTTATACTAATCGTCGCATTGTGATAATATACGAACCATCCCCAGGATGTACTGCAGCCCTAAGTTGCAATTCCTGGCCAAGTTCAATGGCACTTCCAGCATTAACTCGGTGGGTAAATTCCTGACTTCCAGGGGCTTTTCGGAACAGACCCAAATCGCACTGGAGGTCGTGATCGTGACCCAAGAAGACGCTAGAACGCGACGAAACCGCTGCTGGACTCACTCTGTAACGAAATGAAAGTAATTGTATGAAACAACTGATAATGGAGACATGAATGTGAAGTTTTCTTATTTTATTATCGAACTGATAGAATATTTTGGGCCGCAGCTTCCTGCTAAGCTGTGCATAATTATACAGGATAAGAACAAGAGGAAAACTGTTCAGAGAAGTTGAAGGTGTGACCTATAGAGAAGTGAGATTTGCCGCCATATTGGCACCAGTATGGGTTTTGGAGGGCATAACTACAAGGTGCACTACATAAAAATGGAGGGAAAAACAATGGAAGAGCGGATTTCTTAGGCTTAAAATAACGTTGTTTTCTCCAACAACAAAAATCGCGCGTTTTAGGTGTAAGAAATCACTCTTCACAGCATCGGCTTCAGTATGACGCCCTTCTGTTTCTCTCTGCAGTGCCCCTTGCAGCTAACCCATTAAGGCTCCAGCATAGAGTTATAAACGCTAATACTACGTCGTGTCACTGCTCTATCGGCGATTTCACGAAATTTATAACCTCTCAATAACTACAATGTGATGATGCTAATGCTTTGGCATCTTCAGAGGGATATCTCTTAGTGCACAAGTACAAACTATGCCTTTGCAAACATTCTATACAAAGATAAAACTCTAAACCTGAATACACTGGTTATAAACATCACCCTGCTGGATTGAGTCCGTCTGGTCGGAACCACAAATCCAAAATGGATTGAGTGCATCTGGTCGAACGCACAAAGCCAACTGCTAGTAACTAACAACTAAGGCTGGGAGTAGTCTGGGTTAGAGGAAAAGCCAATCTAGCCAGGATCCAGACTGCTCCCAGTTTACACCTTGGTTTGATTTATCGCAGTTGGCATTGTCTGGAGCCTGAGCAAATCTTCTGCTTTGCGGTCTGCGACTGGATTTACTTAATCAAACTGTCTAGTAGGCTACAGATTGGATTGAGACGTTGAGACTAGGTAATTAAGTAACACGCAAAAATTTGCTTAGTGTAACTGAGAATTACATTTCAATACATTTCATCACCTACACAGCATAGACATCAGTCTGTCTGTCAGTCTGTCTGTGCAATGTAAATAAACCCTTACTTGCACGATTATTATCGCATTTGGGCTTTGTGTTTATTAATTTAGCATGAATCACTTACATTGTTCACTTCGTGTAGTTTTTATTGGCTAATTATATAGTTTGTTCCACATTATGATTGCAAGAAACTGACTGTATGACGCCACGTTTCTTTACACTACGAGTGCAAAAAGCACGTAGATAGCCCACTCGTAGACTCTAACAGTAGCTGTGCAGAGTCTCCAAGTGTGATATCCGCTCGTAGTGCAAGGAAACGCCTGGAAACGTGGCGTCATACAGGGTTTCCTGCACTCATAATGTGGAACAAGCTATAGTAGTCGTTAGCTAATTAGTGCTGTTGTGTAAAATAAAATAATGGGAATTACTTTCAGTCAATCAGTGAGAGCGAGCACACACGCACAAAATTTAATACTTGATTTCATCTCGAGTCTGGGTACAATTTCTTCTGATACAGACTCCTCCAATGCATATTATTGTAGGATTTCTTGGAATTGGCTTTGTGTGTACTCATCACATTTCATCAATCGTTCTCTGGGATAGTGTACTATCCGGGATGGTTGTTATTTACCAACGAATCGCTGAGAAATTATTTTTCCTTCGATTTTGGGAAATTATTTGAGATTACAAATTGCTTTTAAGACTCACAAGTTGCCGTAAAAGTCCACTGCATGGTTGGCTGAAGCTGTCCTATCTTGAGGTTTACATTTGATGGTGATCACTTCATCATCTGGAGTCTTCAATCCGTTGACTAGAGGAAAGCGAATGGAAACACTGAGCCATTCCTATAGAAAAAAAATAAGGCATGGGTTTTAGTTTGCTGCATTACTAATTTAGGTCATTTTACAGGACTGCAGAAAATTTATTTGCCATATATGACAAGTTACCCAATATCACAATAAACGAACTAAATTGGTTCTGCAGAAATAGGGAATAAGGGACGTCCCAAATTGAAGGCCTTTGTACGTCTAATATCCTAGTACCTCTAAACAGGCACTTGACCAGTCGAATCGAATGTGATTGCAACCGCTGTACAGACACTGCAGAATGTTAAAATGATTTGAATACGAAAAGAATGTGTGTGTGATAACCCCTATACAGTTTAAAAGGGCATTTCATGTCACTATTTTCACGCATATCAAGAAAAACTAGTAAAAGTATGTTAGTAGTTGTATCATTTCCATAAGTTTGGCCTCATGTTGCAAAACTGAATCGTGCAGGAAAGCCAGCATGGAAGCAAGCTCCTTTTAAGTTTGGTAATGTACATACACACTACGGAATCAAGCCAATTCTGTCCAAAATGGCAGTGTCCAATTTTAAAACTACAATCTTCTTCCATCATCGCACAATTTCATAGTACTGGTAATGATGTTTTCAGTGTCCAATTTGGAACAGTTTCTGAAGTTGTCCATCGGAGTACCTGGGTAAGAAGTCATTTCACAGGAAATGTGTATGGCATATGTATTTCGTAAAAGTAAACTGTTAGAAAAACTTAACAAATGATAATTAAAGAAGAATCTATAGTTTGTTGAATTGGGCAAAACTTACCACAGGTGATAGTTTTAAGGTAAATTATTCCCTTTCCCAAGTTTTACTAAACTGAAATGAGTCACAATTTCCAGCTCTCATCTAAATTGTAAAAAATTCCATGGCTGAGACTTACCTTCCCATCTCCTTCAGTTTGGGATGAAACCCCACATCCTGGAAAATCATGGACTTCCAGAGTATAAGAATGGGCAGTTGAAGTGGGCACAATGCGGCATGTTGTTGATGTAAGAGCGTCGATGTCTGGTCGTCCATTGAAAAACGGATGTGCGGAATACCCTGGTGGTGCTGTGAGAAGCGCTGTAAGGGACACTTTGTCTGATTGACGCATACAGTGAATTGCTGTAAGTAACAAAAAAAAAAATATTATTCATGACGTTGCAGCATGATTTGTAAGATCTTACATTTATAGAAATTCGGTGAAGCTTGGTGAACATGTAACCATCATTAAGATTCTTTATTTTAGTTGGACGAATGACCTTAAGCGAGTCTCCAACTTACGCACCTAATACGTTTTGATACTAGAAACTGCACCCCCCCAAAAAAATTTAACTGACATTGAAAGGGAACGTCATCACACTATACCGTTCCCAACGAATGCTTCAACTGAATTCACAGAGCAATTTTCTTACAACTCTAGCTCATCTCAACTTGATTTGCACATTTAAATTTAATAAATTTCCGAATTTTAACTATTCAAAATCCCTAATAAATGAAACAAATTTTTTTTTAGTGTAATGATCGGACAAAGGAAAACGTAAAAAGCCAAGGAAAAAACCAATGTAATGACTTCCAGAAAGAGTTTAGGTCACAAAGATTTGGGATTCAGCAAATCAGAAGTATTACAAGAAAAATTAATTTCCACTTTGCAGTTCTTAGGAAGTTGAATTAGTATTGTTAATTTAAAAAGGGGAAAGACAATCATTAGCCGATGTGCCAAACGTATAATTACATATTTTGTAATCATTGCCTTATTCCAAGTAGGCATTACTGGTAAGTAAGTGCGGTTAAACAGATGATTAATTTAATTAAAGGCTGCAGTGAGGTAACGGTTAAGTAAACTCCTGATAACAAAAAATTATGTGAAGAAAAACTGAACAACATGGCGAAAGAATGGGTAACTTGGAGCAGGCAAAAGACTTTGTTTTTTATTTTTTTTCGTACGAACAAAGTGCAGTTTTCTGCTACTCGATGTTCACTGGGCAGGGAAGTTGGGAACTTTGGTAAAATTGGGAATGATGCAAGCACTGACAATCTTACAGAAGGCATTTGTATAGTTCAGCAGTTTGTATGCCGATTTTCTAATGTAAACTCAGCATTTAAGTCAGCAATTCATTTATCCGCTTGACACTAACATTTAACAGGCAATAGGTAAAGATCAACGGTTTACATAATTTGAAGGCCAGGTGGACGGACTAAGTCCAATATTACAAACGCTGAAATAAATTACAAGAGACAAAAAAAAATTGTAAAAAGGTAAATGTTGTTAGCAGGTATTTACTGCAGACTGTAACGTGTTGAGTAAATGATACCACCCAAAACAAAACTGGTAGAAAAACCCGCCAAGTTTCCAAAAACGATCGGCCTTTGAAGGTAGTGATATCATTCAACCAAGGAAAGGCCGCCAAGGTCAAATCTATTAGCCAAGTTAATCATACCGACTAATAGTTCGAAAATGAAATGAAAACTTAAAGATTTCTACTCGTTGATATTACGAACAGTGCGAAGAACATGCCAAGGATTCAGTTTTTTGCTTTTCTAGGTAGAGCAACACTTACCGTCAGCTAATGCCGATGTGTAGTACGATGCTGCTGGTGGAATAGGTGGCGCCATTGGTGGAGCAATGTCTCCGGCATTTCCGAAGGATGAACCAGCATAGGCATTAACATGAGAAACATGATTTGAAACAGTGGGGACAGCAGAGGGCAGGGGAGTTACACTAATCACGTTGACTTTATTAGGACGTGGAATTGGAGATGGAGAACTTTGAACCACACTTTTCACTCCAGAGATGGTAAATCCCTGCTGGCGATTAACAGAACCACTGGCCCCTGCAAATGGCGACGAGAAAGCCGTCAAGTTGTTAGCTAAGAAGTTCTGAGCTTGCTGGAGCTTCTGCTGCAGTTGCAACTGTTGTTGCTGTTGCATCTGGTGCTGGTGGAGAATTTGTCCCGTTCTCACAGCATTTGACATGGCTCCATTATTGACATACACTGGCTGCGGTACTGGTATGGGTGCTGGCAGAAGCAAGACTGGTCTTCCTCCAGGCCTTCTTGCAAACCCGGGCCTGATTGGTTGCCACATGCGACGGTTGGCACCATTATTGTTGCGACGTTTGCTACCTTTTTTGACGGATGATCGACGCCGATCCGATGTTGCATTCTTTGGCTGAATTCAAAAAGAAATTATTCATTATAAGCTACTAGGCTTGCTGGAGCAGCAGTTGTGCGAAAAAAAATGTTATTTTGAAGCGTAATGATATGTAAAACGTAAACTTCAAACATAACGGCATAAATGATTTTCAGAGAACCTTGTTACAAGTTGGCTCCATTGTCAGGGGATTAAGATGTAACAACAATAAAAGCTCGGTGAAAACGAGGTCCACTCCATCTGAAGGTCGACTTCCCTGAATAATATTATTGTCTTTGTGTTTTTTTCTTGCCCCCTCCCGCCTTCTCACCTGCTTTACTTTGTCTATGCCCATTGCAATTTCCTTATGTACTAACCATTCCCATCAAACCTTGCCCACCCTTTCATCCACCAATACGGCGACATTTAGGTGAATTGGACCTCGTTTATGGTTTTCAAATTTTTTAATATTTGAGCCAGGTTGTAATAATATGCTATGAAATATAAAGCACCGTTGTTTGTTTCTTTAGAACGTTGTTGCGCTCCCAGCTTGCTTTTGAAAATAAGACCCACTTATTTGAGCGAAACGTTTAGCCATCCCTCGATTAAATTTTCTCCTTTAAAAGTTCTTAGCTCACACTTCTTTCGTCTTCTTACCACTGCTGTTACTTCCGGTTCTTCCTCCTCTTCATCATAATCCTCAGAGTCATAATCGGCAACATCACTATCCTCGCCATCTCCTTCGTTCTCGCCATCTTTGACGTCATTCTCGGTGTTTTCCTTAGATACCACCAGAGGGAGAAGAAGCACTAAACAAATCAAGAGTAGCAAGAGCCTCATGATGTCACCTGGAAGTTGGCCAATAGGAGAAGAGCATCATGTCGCCATTACCCTGGAAATATAAGTAAACAAAATGTAAATAAAAAATTTTCAAGGGAAACTGGTTTGCATTCATTTGTTTTCATTCGCAAAGAATGACAATTCGGCTAGGCGATAGTTGAAAAGGAAGGAAGCCATTCTCTCGTTCCCTAAAGAGAACCCAAACCCATTTTATTTTGCCTCCCTTTATGCTTAATGGCAATAAACTTTAACCCTTTATAGCCTGGCGTCCCTTTAAAAGGACGACTACTGAACGGCAAAAAAGTCCCAACGCGCAACGCGAGCTTTATGAGGGGTCCCCGGGGACCCCGAGTAAAGCGAGCAGCAACAGCCCAGTGGTCAGCGTCCTCCTCTGCAAACCAAGTGAATGGCGGTTCGAATCCCGCGTAAACTGCGTAGTGTCATTTATGATTTGCAGTTCGAAAATTCGATCATAGTTGACCCTATTCATTTTCTAACGCTTTGGTAAATATTACTCCTTTCATGAAACAGCCTAATAAATAGGTGTAACATACACTGTAACAAGATCATATTTCACATTTGTTTATTTATTACACACTTGATTTGCATTAATTACACTCGTATTTTGTCAAGGTGATGGCGTTAACAAAGACGACGAAATATCTACATCAGCTTATCGGCAAGCAGAGCGTAGCGTAGGTATGCTAAAGGGGTTGCACCAAGCTAAAGGGGTTGCAATTATCTGAATATGGTTCGTCCGTGAGAAATACGCATGCGTGGCCGATTTTACAACAATGAGAAATCTAAGAGGCAGGATTTGCCATTTTACTATATTCTTTATTATTTGTTAGGTATATCCTAAAACTTTTGTTCTGTGATGTATTAGCGTATCCATTTTTTCAGCATTTTGATTTCAGAAACTGCGCTGGCAAGTAAATTATAAGTACGCGATCATAATTTAGAATGGGACTGATACGCAGCAGCTTGTATGCTATAAACTAGCTATAGCATCTCACTTCTTCCAGCCCTACGCTGGGCCCAAGTGGCAGTTGCGGCTACTAATACCTTTCACAATGCTTTGCCTTCGTGCTGCTTCGAAAGCAAAAGCAATTGTAGAGGCATTAGTAGCCGCAACTACCGCTAGGGCCCCGCGTAGAACTGGAAGAAGTGAGGTGCTATAGCTAGTTAATTTTCTAATCTATTTTAAAACTTTATGCTTTAGCCATCTCTGCTTCAGACTAAAGCTAATGAAAAGGCAACATAAAAGGTTTTACCAATTGACTCGTCTTGGAACAACAAGGGTGAGGCTAACCCGTGAATTAGAAGTTAATGAATCTGCTACTACAAAAAACTAATAATAACGTCCACAATTGAATGCTTGTCATTCGCTCACCTCGAAAATGATATAAATTTGTTAATTCTCTCTACGGTACGATTGGCCATTGGCCATCAACCATCCAGGAAAAAAAAAAAAAAATATATATATATATAAGGCCTTATAGATGACCGAAATGGAAAACAACTTTAAGAAAATCCCGTGCCAAAAAAATTAATGCGTAAAAGAAACAAGCGTTCATCGTCTTGCGAGAACGTCAATCCAAACTACGATGGTTTTCGAATGAACCAAGTTGTTTTGCGTTGTTTTTGTCTTCTTACTTGTTGACATGTAGGAAATGAAATGTCTTACTTGTTGACGTGTATGAATATGAACTCCAACTTGCCAGTGACACACACACACACACACAAAAAAACCAATTGCAAACAAAATAAATAAAAATACACCAGTGATAACCACCAGTTATGGCATGTTTACTACTTTTACATTTTTTTTTATCGAAGAAGGAAGTAAAGGTGGTCAGCGTAAACAAAATGCTGAGCACAAGCAGGGAGGAGAAAGAAGCTCTTCCTGTAGGCTATCCAGTCTTTTTTTTTTTTATGTGCACCCTCGTGTTAGCGAAGTTCTATATTATGCTGTAATCTGACCAGAAATATGGGGGAGAGCGGAGTCAAAATGGGCTTAGTCTGGACGAAACTCACAAAAAGTGGAATAAAAAGAGAGAAATAGCAGGAAAAAAAAAGCGAACGCTCTTCAAGTTTCGTAAAAAAAGGATGTAGTCCGCAATTTCTGCTTCGCTCTCCTACCACCGACCTCCTACACTTTTCTCTCGTCTTTGATGTGCTCTGGCTGTAGTAATAGTTTTTACCAAATTTCCGTGCGGTTAACTGTTTGTCATTTTCAAAGCCTGTCTGGAACCTTTCAAAGCCTTTACAAACCTTTCCGAGTTTGGTTTCATTCTAGAACATGGCACGCCTAATTAACTAATTATGTTACACTCGTGGGATAAACTTAGGTAAATTAGGTTACCACCATCCGCTACGTCATGATCTGTCGATAACTAGCACCACTCAACATTGGTCCTCAATACGTAGTACTTCATTCGATACATCATGAGACACATCATAGGAACGAATTGTCCGATACAAGAGCTAAACTTTCTCACGTCATAACCACTAACGTCACAAGACAGACAAGGGCCTAATGTCGCAAGGAGCCAACGTCACAAGAGCTAAAAAAGTTATACAGGCAAACGTCAAACCCCCGTCACATAAGCTAAACGACAGAGCACCTAAATGACACAGGCGCTAAACGACATAAAAGCAAACTGCATGAGATAAACGGGAAGGCGTCGTAGCAGTAAACGTGACAACAGCTATACGTCATAACCGTTAGGTGTTGTTGTATCCTGATGCATGCTACACTGTGTTAGTTGGTTTAGATACATTTTAATGCAGAGTTGCTGACGGCGTAAAAATGGCTAATAACTGTCTTAAAATCTAAACGACACTGCAGCAAGAACACGTAGAGCTAAACGAAATTAGGGAGAAAAATATAAAACTAACTTGAAGTTACTTAGGGTGAATGAGGGCTTGGCGTAGGCGGTAAGGAGGAGGGGGAGGAGAGAGGAGGTGGGAGATAAAAGATAAAAGATAAAAGATAAAAGATAAAAGATAAAAGAGAGAAACCGTCCCTATTATGGCGATATTTAGTAAATACCAATATCAGCAATTATAGCGGCGGTTCCCCCTCCCATGCTAACAGGGTGAAAAGCTGACTTAAGCTAACTCTTACCACATATGCATTATGCATTATGTGGCATCGCCAAACCGTGTATTCACCGGCGGACAGGTGTCATTTTGTAAATTAATTAGGGCCCTGACCTAATAGGGACCAGAAGCCAGTCATGATTTTAAGGGGTGTGCAAAACTCGAAATTTCGAGTCGAGTTCGAGTTTTACTTCTCTGGTTGAGCTCGACTCGATTTGAAAATTTCAAATTGGAATTTTTCAAGTTTCTACTGTCGCAGGTACTGTATTTTTTTTAATCGTTATTTTTCTTAGGTAAATTGCAGCAAAACGTCTCATCTTTACCTAAAGTCTCTAGAATTAAAGCTTTCAAAATGTGGAATGTGTTGCGTAGTAAAATAGTTATTTAAGAAATACACATAAATCGCTGTAAATTATAGTATAAAAGAAATAGGAAGCAAGGCAAACAGCGAAAATTATACACTAGAAAAAACGCTTTCGTCAATATGCCGACTGCTTCACCGGCAGGATTGAGCATATTTGCAGTGGACGAGTACGCAAATTGATAAAGTCTTTACGTAAGTGATCTGAGATTGGATTGTGTTGCCAGTTCGAATCCGGGTCATGCCACTCCGACGAAACGTAAGTGCATAAAAGTGGCTTACGTTATTCTTGTGTACGATTCTCGCTGTTTGGGTTGGTTTTCTCTTTACTTAAACTGCAATGCAAATACAATAAATTGCAATGTACACACAAAATCAAATCCTGTATTAAGCAAAACATTGTTTACACCACTCTTGTTAAGCTTTCCTAAGATGCATAAATAAATTCGTATCGCGTGTTGTAGTGTGTATCGCAATGTGGATTTTCGTTCACCGGCGGACTGGTGTCATTTTGTAAATTAATTAGGGCGCTGCACTGCTCTAATAGGGAACAGAGACCAGTCGTGATTTTTAGAGGAGTACGAAACTCGAAATTTCTAGTCCAGTTCGGGTTTGACTTCATTGAGATCGAATGGTTCTGAAAAATTCAAACTCGAATTTTTCAAATTTCTACTTTCGTGATGCAGGAAAAACTTAATTTAGCATATGGTAATTATCAGAACCTACCAGTGGTGTAGTGGCAAAAAAAAAAGTGGAGGAGCTGTAGGTGGCGACTGGCGACCCTGGCCAGGGATAATGGGGGGACGGGCGGAGGGGGGGTTAAGCTCCTAAATTCCTAAATAGAAATGCTTGATTTTAACGTAGCAAGTGGAACCAAATAAACCTGCGCGACGAACGGGTAGTTTGATTATTTTGTGTACAGCGACACACATTTCTGACTAATCACAGTCAGCTAGGCAGGCAGCTAATATGATGTGCAACAATAGAGTAGCCAGAGAGCACGTCATCTTGAATTGCTGAATACTGATAGTGGTTCCAACAACACAGACGATGCGGGCGTAGCGCTGAAAAAAAATACGAACACGCCTCACTAGCGCGCGCGGTCCACCAGAAAAGAAGTGACGGAGCCGCGCTCCCTCTGGAAAAAAAAGTGAGGGAGCGCCGATCCCCTGTGCGCTCCTGCACGACAACACTGGAACCTACAGCATCATCTTCGAAACTCGAACTTGACTCGAAACTCGTTACTCTACCCCCAAACTCAACTCGAACTCGACTCGACGTGAAAACGTTGAGCTCACAGAGCCCTAGTGATTTTACGACCTCCCGACCTGACCAGTTCACTTCTTCTTATGGTAATGTTGAAAAATTTGTTTTTTCCTTGGTGGTAAAGAAAAATGGGAATGACGGGGAGGTGGTTCACTTCTTGTGGCGCTACTAAAACGAAAAGAAAAAAAAAACCACATGAGCAAGCTACTGTTGAGCAGCGCGCTGCTTCGAAAGCGATGCGCCCAGCCAGAGCCCCCTAAGAAAGAAAGGCCGAGTCAACCGTAGCTCCCGTAATGCTGGAAAACGCGCACAGTAAGTCGCTACAGTTCGCCGCAGGAGGGCGCTCCTGGCATGTGCCACTTCAGCGCTAAGTTAGCATTCGCGGCTGCTAGTTTTTTCGACTTTTAGCGACTAGAAACAGGCAGTAGCTACCTAAATCAAGTTGATATTTTAAGTAAAAGCATAAATTAAATACGAACAAAGAAAAACGTAAAGTAATAATTTTAAAAAATAAGAATTACTCTGAACAACAACTCGTACCGTCGCTCGTACTTCATTATTAGTCCTGCACTGATTTATAATGATTGCTTTAAATTGTTAGAAATCAAGCTATGTCAGTGACTTTAAATAATTCGACAGTTTCATAATTTTGTGCACAAAATTTACTTTAATACCCAGAATAATACGAGAATTAAGCAGACAGATACACCCAAAACTACATTTCATTTGAAAAAAAAAATTTAGGGCAAAACGGAAACATATTTTATTGTACACCTGAAAGTTGGATTAAAAAATATTAAAAATAAAAGTAGGCATAAATTGCCAACTCACTTTGTAGGTCTAATGCCCAAGAACGTTTTTTTTTTCGAGAGGACCATGTCTTTTTAACTTATTTTCGACAGTTCCATTCCTACTGGTTTTCTATTTCAGTTTTGTCTGTTTTTTTCATCTGATTGTTGTCATTTACTGCTCAAGTTGTGCATAATAATGGATAAATATTCGTCCCATCAGACTGAGAGAAACGAATGTATATGTTAGTTTTTTTCCCCTCACAGTCTGATACTTATTAGGACTCAGTGTGACGTTCGACAGTTCCGTGATTCAAAAATAGTTTAAACAATAACTTTTTCTGTGTTCAAACTTTTTTTTTTTTCAGTCGAAAGTTAAAAAAAAAGTTGTGAAAATAGCGACAATGTCCCAAAAAGCGAATCTGAATCCGATAAAGTGGCTCCTATTTTTTGTTTTTTTTTCCACCCAATTTCTAAGTTAAAAAAAAAAAGAAAATTGGATTTTGGATCCAGACACACGGTCACTATTTTCACTTTTTTTTAAACTTTGGGCTGAGATCACTCTGTTCATTTTGTTTATTGCTGTTTGACAAATTTTTTTTTCGTCGATTATCAAATTGGGGTATGGAATTTTTCAACGTAAATCCAAATTATAAATATTAGCCATTTTTGTATAGCCTATTAATTAACTACAACGTCATTTATTATTTTAATTTCCTTCTGTGTTCTCTAATAGTCCATAAAGGACAACGTCATCCTTGAAAAATTAAACTAATACGAAAATACCGACAAGTTTCCTTTGTATTTACCAGTCAGGTGGCTGATCCAACCTTTTAGGCTAATGTTTTCCAGCCATCGGTTCGTAAAATCTGAGGATCATTCATGGTAATTCACACCCTTTCAAGTTAATATTCTTGCCGTGGAATTACAGAAAGGCACACAACAATTCACCATTTTTATTTTAAACAGCCTGAATGCACGCGACAGTAGTCTTGGCCATGCTTTCTTCACAGAAAGCGGCACATGCCTTAGCTGCCATCTAGCGGCCGTTTCGACGGATTGCGCAATGTTTTCTGTGCGCGGTTTTGCAGGCACTGACTCGGCCTTTCTTTCTTAGGGGGCTCTGGCCCAGCAAGTTACTGGCACGACTGTACTGCGAATGCTTGATCCTGCGTAGCGCTAACTAGTTCATGATGCCCCACCGTTCGCTTTCCCGCGTTGTCAATGACGCTTTTCCCGCCAACAAACCCGCTAAGTGACCTTGAACTCTGTCGCTTCGAAAGTTCCCCTCTTTAGAAGTTTATGAACAGCGCGGCAAAGCCTGCGTCTAATCTAAATAAATAATGGGAAAGCACGGGGGATAGAATCTATTATAATATGTTATAATCTATTAACGTTTTCCAGCTCTTTATTGATTATTTGTTTGTTTCATTGTCAGCTGTTTTGTTATCATTCTTCTGCTACTGCGAACCGGAAAATAATTGGATTACCCGGATTCCATTACGTAATGATGAGTCATCACTAAGCAAGTTTCATGTACGTCCCGGAAGAAGATTTCGTTCAGAGCCCGGATAGCTCAGTCGGTAGATCATTAGGCTTTTAACCTAAGGGTCCAGGGTTCGAGTCCCTGTTCGGGCGGTTATTTTTTTCTGTTAAAATTCTTTAATTCTGAGAGTTGTAATGTTTCACTTTTGCAAATTACTCTTTATTCAAACTGTTTCACTTTTTTTCCATTTTCCGTTTATTAATTATTTTATATTGACACACGGGAAAAAGTCAATATAAAATAATTACTGCAATTGTTTTGAAACAGAAAGTGACCAGCTAAAAAAGGAGCCGTGCAGATCAGGTATATAAAAAAAGATTTATATACAGATTAATCTGATAAATCAGTAAAAGTGTACTTTTATTATGTATGTAGGTACACAATTTATTACGTATGTAGCAGCTGCAACGTTACAGAGCTCAAACAACAAAGCCAATGAAAAAGAAGCCGAAAAACAATTATATTTGTTGCTTTTTTTTCGTGGTGTTAGGTAAGTTGTCTTGACTGGAAT
>JAHWFP010025361.1:0-32213 GCA_023313725.1 Lithobius niger
TCTAGAGACGGCCGTGGCCGAGTTGGTAGAGGCGTGTGCCTCACGTTCAACAGCTCCTTCAGGGTGCTAGTTCGAGCCCCGTCCGGGTTACCCCTACTTTTTTGGAGATATAAAAAAAACGCAGTTCTCAATGGGTTAAGGACCTTTGGACCACATTTTGACCAAGTAAGCACTTATAAGGTCCTTACAAACGCAAAAATTAAAATACGGACTTAAGCGCACTGTAACACCCTGTGCGAACCCTGTGTACCGAACACAGATTTTTCAGCCAGACCAAACCATAATGAGACGAGCACCGAACAGTCACTTCCGAACCACACAAAAATATACCTAATCAAAGAACCTTTAATATAAAATTTAAAGCAACCCACTTGAATTCAGTTCACAAAGATTCATGTACGTACTTATCAAAGTACAAGTTTATTAACAAATGAACGTACGTTCACATGGACTAGTACGTAAACAGATGTGGACACTCGGTTGAGCCTAAATAAATCTCCTGCACCGTTACATTTTCCCTCACAACTTCTGAAGGTTTGATCTAGGAACTTGTGGTTTGGACCATCAAAAAGTTAGGGGAAAAAACTTTCAAAATGGTGTGTTCAACACATAAAACTCCGTCACCTAGCAGAAGATGTTCAGTTTGGTATATTTCTCTTAAAATTTAAAGATAGGCATTTTACATTGAGGTTTCATGTTTAGAGGTAAAAATGTCAACTCACTCAACTGTTATTGATGTACGTCAGCGAATTTTCAATCCAAATCGTGGATCTTCTTCAGGCCAAAATATGTTTACACTATTTACACGACATCTGGAACACACACTTGGACTACATCTAAGCTTCTTCGGCTCGGCAGTGTTCGTTGATTTTTGAAGTTTTATTGCTTTATTGCCCCTGCTGTGATTGGGCCAGTTTTGGTGCTTCGTGCTGCTATGGTTTTGTGGGTGATGGGAAGGAGGGCTTTGATTTGGCAGAAGGCACCTTTAGTTAGGTTGCATGGCTATTGCTAGTGATTCGAGAGCGAGCCTTGGATACAATTTCTCTTAAAAGGCCGAACACCCTCTATTCGGCCATGTTCGGTTCAGTGCAGCCTTAGTATACACCGGTAAGCACTGGGTCATTCCAACATTAATATGAACCATTTCGTTATCATAAATTTACACGTAAATTTTAAGAAGGCTTATTCCCAAATTCCAAGACTAAGTTTCTTTTTGTCTTGAAGCACTGAAGGTAACATGAAATTGGAGATGCACCAACATTGGTATCAGACATCAGAAATTGCCCTTTTTTTTGGCTGTAGCCTATTGGTCATTGGAGCATTGCTATGGTTTTTACGCAGCAGATGTTAAAAACATTGGAAATTCACAATTTTATTACAGTTCCTCCTGTTGTGACAGATGCGCCAATACTGTAGTCAATTTTTTAATGCTACACTAAGACCTATGGACATTTTAGGTTTTATTTGTTAAATCATCGAGAACTTCTTTTAATTGATTTCACATTAGTTTAATATCGAACCACTAGATATCGGAATCGGCCAACGTTATGTAAACATCGGACTTGGACATCAGAATCGCTATTTTAGCACATCGGTGAATAGCAGGGATGTGCGATACTATAGAATTACGATACTGCTACCGATAATTATGTGGTATCGGTAGTGTATCGAATTTTCAATAGTATTGATGGTATCACAAAGTATCAAACTTTTTTTTTTAGTATAAAAGCAGCATCGGCAATGGTGAAGAGATCTAAACAGCGTTGGGCCTTCCTTCCTTTAATCATTATGAAGTTGTGAAGACTTGAATATTCCGAGTTTTCTTTTAAACACTTCGTTTACCATCCATTAAGTTCCTTTAATTTTCGAAATATTGGTATCTAAAAGAAGTATCGTACCGAGAAACTATCGTGATACCAATACTTGGAATACTAAAGTGTCGTATTAGTAATACTGTAAGGTTTGACCTCGGGTCTCCCATGTTAAAGCCGAAATTTTAATGCTTAATTTCTCAACTTCGTTTTAAAAGTTTTCACTGAAATTTAATATATAAGCTTTGTTGGACTTGATGAACACATGTACCAACTTTTATTAATTTCTGATGGGTCACTTTGGAGATCAGGACTTGAGCAGGAATCGTGAGTTTCATTTTTGGCTTGGACTTCTTCTTCTTTGGACACGTTTATGCAATTTTCTCTACAGACTAATCCATTTGTTGTAGAAAGCTGGTTCTTAGCTCATTTGAAAGAGCTACTTCCAGAGATGAGCCCTTTATAGAAATAGTAATTTCAATTGGTCATCCCGTTCCGGAGTCACGGGGCCCTGAACGATCCGTTTTATTGTTATACATTGTTTTGATACAACAATGGCAATCAGCAAACGCCAGACGGAAAGCGTAAGCAAATGATAACAATGCTGGTGAGCCAACAATTTACCCGCGCGTGAAGAGGAAGCATTATCCCTATTACGAATCGATTTATATAATGATTTCACCCCATTCTCCCGTGTTAAAGTTAAAGTGTCCGTTGCTCATTTGACTTGCCGTCCTATATTACAATACGGACAAAGTCGCTGATAGATAGCTGCGGACAAACCAACTTCCAAAAGAAAGACTTGCACTGAATGAGCGAGCGAAATTCGATGCATTCGCAACGATTGCAGACAACCAGCTTCGTATGTCAAAGTATCATGAATTAGAAAACAAAAACGAGCTCGTTTGATGTTTAAGGTAAGGTTTAACTGATCCGAAGTCAAAACAGCAAAGTAACATAAATAAGCTTCCTTGTAAGGTTTCACAGCCCGCAATTTTCCTGTACTGTTTAGTCCACGTGAAACCTTACTGCTGTATTCAACCATAACACACGTCAATAAAATTGAAACCATATCCAAACTTTCAAAATTATTGTAAGAATAATATAGTGTATAATATAGGCTACACACTCGCCCACTTTCGGGGCTAAATTTTTTAGTATTATTCTAGTCCGGTCGTCTCTTTTCCATTCATTGTACTAATACATACACCACTTTTCAAGATTTCATATTCAAGACATCGGGACTGGTATTCTCATTTTTATGTTCAACGACATTTCCAGGTTTTCAAGGAGTCACACGAACCCTGAATTACTTAAATCTGTAGGTCTGTACTAGCGCGTTAAAAGTATGGTTTTTTCGATTTTTCAGCGATGTCGTTTAGCCAAGTAGAATAAACAATCAAACCTATCGTGTTTTAAAGGCAAAACTGCAAAAACATGTGAATACAGCAGTAAGGTTTCACGTGGACTGAACAGTACAGAACACTGCGGTCTGTGAAACCTTACGAGAAAGCTTATTTGTGTTACTTTGCTGTTTTGACTTCGGATCAGTTAAACCTTAGCTTAAACATCAAACGAGCTCGTTTTTGTTTTCTAATCGAATTGTAAATCCAGGGATCTCACAACCCTGGTGAATAGGTTAATAGTTTTTCCAGTATCGACCTGAATACAGTATCAAATTCTGAAGCATAATAGCCGTCTGGCATAATAGCCGAGTTATGCAGAGCAGAGCCCCCCCCCCCCCACCTAGTAGACTGCATAGTAACCACAAATCAAAATTAAATGTAAGAGTGGGAAACCCTGAAACATTGTTATCAACAGTAGTCAGTTGCGTTAAACTCAAACAAGAAGGTGTTCAGCACCATTTAGTTCACAGATTTAGCCCTTACCTTTGTGTCAAAGACTGTGTCTAATGTTCCAATGACTAGCGATGACAACCCTCCTGTGCCATGGCCTTTTCGGCGTTGCAACACAAAGAAAGTGTTGGCCCGTTCCGTTATCCTACAAACAAAACAGTTAGTAAATAAACTTCGTAACAGTATCATTACTACTACCAGCAAAGTACAATAGGGTTATTTTTAAGTGCTGTTTAGCATCAAGGTTAAAACTAGAGGTGAACAGCCATGCTTGGTTGAAATAGAGGAAGACATCCAGATTTGTGAGTTAAGGGTTTTTAATGAATTTTTAGGTTTGTAAGCTTAAAAAAAAAAAGACAAAAATCTACTGAAAACAGGAAGGATTAACCCCTGTAAAACTGACTAAACACGACTCTTCAGATATTTTTTAGTAGACCTATGCCTGTTATGCCAAACTGTATTCTTGAACATTTGTCGTAATATGCATACTAAGGCCCTGAAAAGAAATACGTTTTCTTTAAGAAATACATTCCAAAAGTAACCAGGCCACCAGGTTTTTTATTTTATTTTTTATTTTATTGGAAGTAACTCAAGTCTGCTGTTAACTGCCCAAAACACTTGGATCTTAAAAGTTTAAGACTTACACAAGTGGTTAACTTAACACCAAGTACAATAAATGAATGCAAAGTTAGGATAAATAGTACTTATTTTCAGCTAACCGAATTGGTTTTTCTTGTACAGAAATATTTAGCTTTTGCTAGCAAATAGAAAGTGATGACCAGGGCCAATTTTGACCACTACGCAGGGCCTGAAAACCAACGAATTTTTTTTATGTGGCTTAAACTAAAATAATATTCTAATACTGTATATTTTCTGATCCTTTGCTAATGACGACTGTTGAATTCAAAAGATGAATGAAATTGAAGAATTCTCGGCCGGAAGCACAAAATGCTTTTGGCTGTGAGTGAGCCACAGAGTTACCCGTTCTTGTAACAGGGGCTAACACAATTTGGGAGCACTGTGTCAAGGTGCTGCTTGAATTGCAGAACAGAGGTTAAACTGATAACATGTTGTGGTAGCTTATGCCATGTGTTTATACGGAAAAAAAAATTGTGCTGACGAAGGTAGGGGTCGGACGAATAGGAAAAAAATAGTATTCGACTATTTGAAAAAAATATTTGAATATTCGACTATTCGTTCAAAAACAGTTTTGTGACTTTGTCCCACGTTTCCCCCCTCCCCCTCCCCCCCATGGACTATTCCCACTGTAACATAGTTTGGACGTAAGGGGGAAGGGAAGAAAGCGTAGTGGTGACTGAATAGTGAATACTATGCAACAAGTCCATGGAAAAAAAGCCTAACTCAACAAAAACTATGTAAAGTACATAGAAATATAACTTTTGGGGGGAATATTCGAACGGGAGATATCCTATTCGAATATGCTCTTAACGAACGAATAGGGCTGGTACTTTCCGGTTTTTTAGTTATCCATTTAACCGGTTTTTTTTCCGGTCGGTTACACGAAAACCGTTTTTCCGTTTTCAGCAAAAAATACAGCCCCAAAAAATTTCACCACTGTGTAATGCATTATTAAAAAAAAAGCTGAAAAAAAATATGATTTAGTCCTTGGTAAGAAAGACAAGCATTATTATTGACTACATGTTGCATTTTGGGATTTAAACTAGAAGCAAGTTGACGTTGATAAATTTAAGTACTTACTTTATCAAGAATTTTGACTTTATGTAGCTTTACAATTTCTACAAGATGGCTTAGGCCTATTTACGACAACGTAAGCCAAAAACAAAACAACAAAATTTAACACAATATTTTCGTTAATGTTCCATTCATTTCAAATTATGAGCCAGAAAAATGAGCATGTTTCCGTTTTCGGGTAGCAACGCATTTCGTTTACGCGTTATGACGCCGCTTCCCTGCCGTTCGCGCTAGGTATAGACGAGTCCACTTCTCCACGACTGCGGGGAGGGCAGATGCTGGCCAGCTTGTCTTTAAACTGCCTCTTGTGCGCGCTGGCGATCAGCAGTTTGTTTCAAAGAAAGTAAGCAGCTTCGTTGGACAACAAGCCCATGCGGATTATTTGTAAATAAGCTGCCCCCTACCCACCCCGGTTTTCTACTTTCACTGATTTTGAGTGTTTGGATTAGTATGCCTAAATGATGACACTTGGCTAATTTTGGCTCGTTCACCGCGGATTTTGAATGGTGCCTGCAGCAAACGTTTTTCGGATATGGGTTTTATAATTCGTGTAACCGAACGTGGAACGGTTTTCGGTTAACCGTGTAACCGATCCCAGCCCTACGAACGAATAGTCGAATATTCGTCCGATCCCTAGACGAAGGGTGGTGTTGCATCTATTTAAAATGTTTGGCACCATGGTTGCGGGTCAATGGTTGAGAGGAGAGTGTGAACCAGTCAACTGAGGCTTGGTCTTTGCCATTAAGAATCTTGAAACTCGGAATGAGGTTGCCTCTTACTCGTCAATGTTCAAGTGTCGGACGCTTAAGAGCTGCAAGCCGGTTTGAGTATGAGGTATTCTTAAGCCCTGCGACAAGCTTTGTGGCATGTCTCTAGTCACGTTCCAACTTGTCGCGGTATTCTTCGAGGCGGACCCACCAAGCCTGGCCTGCATAGTCCGAGATACTCTGTACCTTACTGCGGTACAGTAAAAGAAATGTCTTTTTGGTAAGGATCGAGAAAGTGGTCCAAATGATGGCAAAGGCCCCATAACCCATAAGCCTTTGCAATTACCACTTGAATGTGGACAGAGAGCTTGAAGTTGCGATCAATGAGTACACCCAAGTCCCGTTTAAGATGTGGAGGGCAGTCATAAAGCGACTAGCCGGGATAAATAAAATCATAACAATTAGTACTGAAGCCGTAGGCTGCAGGCTAATTTTACACTTTGGGTAGCAGCTCCACAGAGGACCACCACCTTTCTTCACTAATCAGTGCGCGAATTTAGGAAAATCTCACACCGGACACTGGTTTGGCACCTACTTAAAAAGCCCGAACCTCCAGAAAATTTACCGGCCCAAAATAAAATTGATTTTTTTTCTTTTGCATTTTAATTCTGAACTGAAATTCTAATACACATTGGTTTACAGTAGCGGATCCAGGTGAAATTTTAAATCACTCAAAGAATTGTCTGGTGTCTGCAAGCCCATATTCCAATCCTTTATTTCTTTAACCCAGAGATAAACTATTTTATTTTTAGTTCCACTGAAAACAAGTGTACGCCTGTGCAACTTCTATTGTAGTTGTGCTGTGCGGTGGTCTGAATGTGGAATGACTAAATAAATAATTGTTCGCTAAATCGCAGACTTCGGCTGGCTTTCCTGTACTAAACTTATAAAAAAAAAAACCATCGCGTCAATGGTCCGAAGCAAAGCCCACAGGTGAATTTACACACGCGACGAGTTTTGTGTAGTAGTAATTTAATTTATACATTACTGTGGGGGAAGCAATAAGAAAACCAACCTATTAAACGTTCCGTAATTTCAGTTCCCAAAATGCTTAAACTTTTATTTAACGTGACTACTTTAAACTAACAATCATCTGACAAATCTGTTAGAACCAGAAGCACCTATCATAAAAAAGAAATAAAAAATCGAGCCTCGTAGCTTTTTTGTCGGTGTTGTCGTAGCTAACATGAAATGTAGCAGACACAGCCACCTAACCCAGCAGTCACTTTAGACATTGTGAAGCGAATGATGCTGGGATGCCCGACAAACGATGACGTCACTACTGGTTTACGGACGTGTGCGATCGCAAGCCAGCTGGTGATTACTATCTCTTTTTTTGCACAGCTTTTCATTAATAATTACTACATTTAATAATGACACAGTTCGTTAAAATAGGATTAAAAAATCAAATTTGTTTTATTATGACTAGGTGGTCGTTTTGAAATTTTTTGCCGGCCGTGAGGGTCGGTACATTTTCAAGACTGCCGGACCTCCAAAAAAATAATCCGCATTGTCCAGCGGGCCGGTGCTAATTTCGCACCCTGATATTGTCGGTAGCCACTTGCCAAATGGAGAGGTAAATCGGCAGTCGGGATCGGCAGTTGTAGATCGGATGAAAGTGCTGGGTCGTTCCAAAATTAAACTCAACCGTTTCGTTCTCGTAAGTTTACACACAATTTAAAAGCTGGCCTTAATTTGTATTTCCAAATTCATGATGAATGAATCTCCAGTCTTGAAGCACTAAAGGCAACATAAAACTGGAGATGCACCAACGTTGGTATCGGCAATTGCCCTTTATGTGTACATCACTGATTGGAGCTTTGGCGAGGTGTTACGCGGCAGATCAATTTGATCAGAAGGCTAGGCTCTACTCAAATTGTCGTACTTTCACACTATAGGATATTCCATAATTAGGCTAGAATGCAAGCGGTTTGCACGCACGACAGTTCCATCAATGTGAAGATGGAATCGCCTACCCCTCCCCGTATTATTTCAATTTAATAATGTCACCAAGAAATTATATCTTTCCGTTCAACGTATGCTAAATGATGATCTTGAAAAAACAAAATAAACCAAGTGAGAATTGCTGTATTTATAATTTTGTTCAATGCAGCTTCGGAGAGAGTTTATTTAGCATTCCGTTTGAGGCTCGACATGTATAGTACAGACTATTTTTCATTTGTTGTTTGTGGCTTCTGAAGAGGAGGAACATTTAGAAAAGGACTGAATTGGTGATTTTTATGTCAACTTTTTTCGATAAAAAAATGCAGCAGTCATGAGTTTTCATGGCTGATAGAAAATTATGTCGTTAGCCTATTTTAAAATTCACAAAACTTTAGGTCAGTTTCGCGTGCGTCGAGTTCAACCAATCACAGTTCAGGAGTAAAGGCCCTATCGCTTCCTGTGCGTACATGCCACGTCTAAAGTGCTTCAACCCTCTAAGTCGATAGAAGAAGTTGGTTTGAGATAAAACGACTTTAAAGTGGTAAAGTGGTTTGAAGTGGATGCATGAACCCAACAAAATTCAACTCTAATGCGATACGAGCTAAGAGTACACTTGAGTTAGGACGACAAACGAAACGTTCGCGTACCCTCGGTGAGAATAAGTACCCCAAGCCCCTAGATCAGAACCTTTACACAAATCAACGGCTTTTTTAGTGGGGATAGGACAAATTGATGGCAAGGTGATGAACGTGTATGAAAACTGCCCCATGTTACACACAAACCAGTGAGGCGGTAAATACAGAAAGTAAATTATAGGAAGGGGGCAAGGATTATGGTTTGCGGCTCCAGTCCCACACACGACCACCAATCAAGACTTGTTTTTGGCACAAAGGGCAAGTTTTTGTAGGAAATAACTTATCCCCCCCCCCCCCCCAGGACAGCACAGTGCACGAACCAAAGGTTTTTTTTTGATTGGTGATCAAAACACCTGGTGGTTGGGTGATAGTTGCCTATGGAATGACTCTACTATCTTAACTGCGTACAATTTCAGATTGATTGTGTACGCTGGGTTAACAACTGCGCTGGACTCGGGAGTGTGGTTTTCATTGATTAGCAGAATTTATCGACAGCCCGTATCGACAGACAAAACCGACGCACGCATTAATCCATTAGATCACTTATTCTTGACACTTAACAAGTTCCCGAGCAACGTGCTGTTGCGAAACAGTTCGTTTAACCTATTGTCATTGTTCAGCAGCGCGGCGTACTGTGAATCAGCGATCAGTTTACATAATGTTGTTGTGATCAGTAGTTCAGACAGCTGATGGCCATAGTCGATAAAAAAACCAAGAATTGTTTTCAATAAGTTACCCATACTCACCATAGGGCATTGGCTATTAACACTTCTTCCGGTCTGACCCACATGATTACGACAATACAAACATATCAATCGTAAGCTTGCGATACATAAATCCCGCGTAGGTAATTGCGTTATCAGTTATTTCCCTAAAGCGCGATACGAAATACAATCTGCGATCTCCATGCTGTCACGACGGCTGTTGCTGTTAAAACTGCATTTACCCAGCGGGCATTGCGGTAAAAGTCGTAGTGACGTCAGCGATGACGACCAAAGACCTTGGAATAGTAGCAGTATAGTCTAGATGACGACAAACGAACCAACGAACTCGGTTATTCCTAGTTAGTGACTCTCAAATACAGTACATTATACTTGACGCCCGCCAAACTCACGGTCTCTTCCGGCCCTTTCCTAAATCACGAACTTCAACCTGATTAAACCCTCAACCAAGATTACCATCAAGAAACATAATTGTAATTTCAATATTACTCAGCCCACGGAGCTGAGTAGAGTTATTGGGCTCGTTATAGCCTTGGGAAAAAAATCTCACTAAAGCTAGGAACTAAATTGACCATTTGGTTTGTTAAACCTTAAACTCGCTGCATGTAACACAGGGGCTTGTCACAAAATAAGCGTAGCGTAGCGAAGCGAAGCTTATTTTGTGACAAGCTCCAGTGGCTTGTAAAGGCAATACCAACGAATGTCGTTTCTCTACGGTAACGCAAAGGTAATTTAATTTTTCAAGTCAGTGTGGAATGATAACCTAATCTTTTACAATTTTTTTTAATAATAAAAATATTTCTTTATACGTATTAAAACTTGATATTTTTCTAAGTCCTCCAAGGTGTCTTACCCAAAGAAATAGAAAGAGATACATTTTACAGGACTTGTTTAAAAACAGTGCCAGTTTTTGAGGTAAGGTGAACGATCAGTTGACCGTCGCTACGCAAAAAGGCCGTAAGCTGAGTTATTTCAGGTGGCCTTCCTTCAAGCCACGCGCAAATAACTTTTTTACACGGACATACCAAATTAAAGGCGTCTATTAGATCGTGGGCGTCAATCGGATCACGTTTTTGGACGGCCAGATTTCGGTTGCCCGGACAAGTTTTTGCGTGCGGGTTTCTAATGTTATGTAATTAGCCGCAGCGAGCGAGGCAGGAAATTTGGAAAAATACGGAAAATTGAAAATCATCATTTTCTTGGGATCTGGAAACATCGTGTAAAAAAAGTTACGATCCCCTAGCAACGCACTACCATTGATTGTTTATCTTAGTAACCAAAATGGTGGACTGTTTACACGAAAAATACGACTGCTATGCCGTGTGCGCTTAATTGGAACCCGGCAAGACGTAGTGTAGCTTCTTTTTTGAAGATTACCGTTTTACAAGTTCTTTTGTAATGTTTTGGTAAGTTTAATTGTTGTGTAACGGTGTGGATGTTGTGAATTTAAGAGTATTCATCACTGTCATTTAAAACGAAAACCTTGTTATGCCGACATTTTCAATTTCCTATCTATAATTTCATCAAGACAGAGTTAATTTGTCGTGAGAAAGATGAGTGCAATTTGGAATAAGACAAAAAAAAATCTTTGTCAACTTGTGCGTAAAAAAACTGGTTTTGTTCGTTTTTTTTTAGTGGAACAGGCAAATACTTTAATTTTGTGGTAAATATTTTTCGTGAGTGTTTGATTCTGGGAAAAAATTGTTGATGTCGAGAAAAAAAAATGTGTGAAATGATTTTCCCCAAGAAATAATAATTATTTATTTTAACTTGCATTCAGGCTATTTACACTTTTACATTGCAATATTTGGCCTTTGTGAACACTGTGAAAACCTGGTTTTGTTTTACTGCTTTTTTTTTTCGTGACTTTAACTTAATTTTGGAAATTCCAAATCGCCGATAATGGGCATTACATGGAATGCCTGAGGTAACGATTGCATGCATTAATCACTTTTAGTAGACATAAGAATTTAAAATACGAAGAAATCAAAAAAAGTATGTATGTATAGTTTGTTCCACATTATGTTTTCAGAAAACTGATTAGATGACGACTCGTTTCCTTGCACTAACAGTGCAAAAACATGTGGAAATCACACTTGTAGACTCAACATAGTTACTATTAGAGTTTACGAATGGGATGTTTACGGATTTTTTGCACTCGTACTAGAAGAAAACGTGGCGTCAAGCAGTCATTCTGAAAACATAATGTGGAACAAAGTATATACAAGGGTGTATATGATAAGGATAATATCTAGAAAACACTGCAACAGGTTTACATAGATAGCATGCCACTTATCAATTCACATATGCCAACAGCATGCCAACTATATAACCAACAAGATCAAGCCACCGATAAAAAATTTAACCATAACAATTTGTACACTCGATCACATTTGAAAGGCAACAATTCAACTTAAACAACTTTACAACTTATTAAACAAGTCAACTCGCTCACTAGGAGCATTACATGACAATCAAAAGAAGAGAAAAAAAATTAACAAAAAGCAGAACAGCAACAAAAATAAATACACGTTAATTTCCACCACTAAGGTAATAATATAATTTTTTCAATTTCCAACTTGCGACAATTATTATTTTTTTTTTTACCCATTTCAAGAGTAAAAAGTTTGCATTTCGCACTTTAAGTGCTAGAATAAATTTTAAATATGGCAGTAATTAACAGGTTCAATAAATAGTCAGACAAAACAGTAGACGCAAGTAAGTATGACTTAGGCTATTGCCACCCGCAGATATAGCAAACAGTTGTTTAGTAGGCTAGTAGATTAATTAACAAGAAAAGTGAGGTTGTAAAGTACCTTGCACCAACAAGCAAATTAAACAAGATAATGTTTCATATGAATTTAAACAACCCCTCCCCCCAAAAGAAAAAAAACCTAAAAAATGATGATGCCAACTTAGAGAGGCTTCTTCTCTTATTCATCGAATAGTGAACAGTACGTTCATTATTAAGTGTAAATAGGTCTAACTAGGCTAAGAAAAAAGGATAAAAATATGCCAGTTACAAACATAGTTTTGCAGACAATCCATAAAAACAACCACACGTGAAAATCAGTGGTAAGGCACGCTACAGCCTGCAAAACTACAACACTCTGATGCAGAAGGCCAGCCATCAGTCAAATTACCGTACCAAATCGGTGTTTACAGTGTAAGCACCCAGTTTATTTTTAAATAAGTTTATGGTCGTGGCCTCAACAACCTCATTTGGTAAAGCATTCCGTAAGGAGCATAGGTTGATAGGCTACATTCTGTGGTCAATACTTTTTGTGAGTTTTTGAATCAGTAAATTAAATCGCTTTGTTTGGTGGCTCGAGGATCCTACACATCCACGCTAAACCTTTGGTTCTTAGATAATCGAACTTTACCAAAACCGACAACTACATCACCAAAACCCTGCTACAACTTATTCACTTCCTGTTCTTTACCTGAATATTCATTGTTTACATTCCAAAGGACCCCCCCCCCCAACAAAAAAATGCAGTGTTACAAGCTAAAATTATAACAGTTTGGCCTCTTTATTCCGAATGTCTTGGTTGGGGAGGGGGATGCTTCCGTAACCCTCCGTTAAATCTGACACTTGATGGTAACGTTCTGCTTGTAACTTTTTTTATTCCAGTGGCATTTTTGCACAGTATTTATCTTAGTACCACATCAACTAATAATCATGGCAGCATCGGTTAAGAAACCGGTAAGTTGTTAATTCTGGATATTTGGTTTTTGTGACTAAGGCAATTCAGAGTGGGTTTCATAATCTCGTAAATTATATTTTGTAGCTCCACGAACCTTCAAAGAGAAGTGAGCCTAAAGATGTTAGTAGCGTCGTATCTATGCCACCGGTGGTGGCCACAGATTCGGAGCCAACAAGTTTTTTTAAGGTAGGTGTTTACTGCCAAGTTTTATTACAGGCAACGGAAAAAAGAATGAGTTGTGTTTGAGGAGCAGCACAGTAATATGTTGTTGGAAATTGTAAGTCAATTAAATAAGGGTTAAGTTTAGGTTTTGGAGAAAAATCACACTGTCATGCATTTCCACAACTTACCCTTGGTATAATGGTAACTGTTTAAGATAACCAGCCAATGACAAGATGGTTCAGTTTACACAATGTTACTATGCAAGACATAAACTAATAATTGAAATCAACAACAACTCAGATGGGGGGTGGGGATCGTGAACATTTATTTATTCAAGGGAAGGTTCGTTAAGCATACAAATCCCAGCCTTCTAAAAGGATGGAGTCATACATTATATTTATATGTATTATTCGCTTTGAAGAAGGCACCCGTCAACGCAAACGACCTTGGACCTTGCCTGTAGAAATATTGGAATGTGGAATAGGCTACCGGATCATGTAACTTGCGCCCCTTCGGCTAATATCTTTAAAACTAGTTTGGATATGCATGTATTAGATACGTTAAGGTATTATTATGATTCGTTTTTTGTTTTTTTAATTCCCAAATATTGGTTATTTTGTGCATATTTACCCTTCGACCGATGTAATTGAATTTTTTCTATATTTATATATTGTTATTTCTATGCTTTGGCTGTACTTTGTTCATTTTGTTTATAAGTTTACCGCCCTCCTTTTACGAAACTGGTAACAGACGTTGTTTTGAAATGAATTTCAAAATGTCACATAGCTTACTTTGAAAGTTCGAGTCCATGTTTACGTTTTTTACGCTTAGATTTCAAAGTTAAGGATATTTACCGTTCCAATATCCTTGCAAATTTTCGACAGTCAGGTTTGCTGGAGTTGGAGGGGCTCAGAACGACTGTCTTCATCAGGCTACCACATCACCGCTTACTTCGTCGTGAACGTGGAAAGCAGACGAATGTTCACGACGAAGTAAGCGGTGAAGCCTGATAGCCTGTGGTAGCCTGATGAAGACAGTCGTTCTGAGCCCCTCCAACTCCAGAAAACCTGACTGTCGAAAATTTGCAAGGATATTGGAATGGTAAATATCCTTAATTATGAAATGAAGTGAAGTGTGAAGTGAAGTGAAATGTGAAATGAAATGAAATGAAATGTGAAATGAAATGAAATGTGAAATGAAATTAATTCTAGTCTATTTGGATGACATGTGATTGTGTATGTGTGTACAGTTGTAGCAGGTGTTTTTGTGTTGGAATATCTTTAAAGAACTTTCTTTCAACCATTTGAATTTTGATGCTTTAGAATTTTTGAATATCGTGCTACAAAATTTCTTAGATTTAAGGTAATTGATTACAACCAATAATGCTCTCTTCTGCCAATATGTTGTCATGTTACCAGACAGGAAAAATAACTTTTCAATCGGGAATCATACACCTCACTACCACTGGATCATCACATGGGTCTTTATAGGAGGATTGCTTACAGTTTTTGATCAAAATGTATTTATTGGTTTTCAATTGTTAAGGACGAAAGCTAGCCACCAGGTAGTAAGGGTATAATGCTTACCATGCTTACCAGTCTCTTACTGACAAAATTTGACACCTAGACCGTGACTGTCTGTGGAAAAGAAGGGGCAGAGCGTGCAAAAGCGATCCCGGTACTTCGCAGGCTGTCAGGGTTGGCCCTCACACACTCACTCCCAATTCCCCACACACCGAAGAGTATTAGAGGCCGTCAGCGGATCGGTCTACTCCTGCATTCCCCCTATGAAGGTGATGTTACACGGGGTTCTCCCCGTGTCTGGGTGTTGAGAAATAAGCGACGAAGAAGCTTGCTTTAGAGGTCTTGGGGGGGGGGGGGGGGTTTATTTTTTACAATTGATGAACGAAAGGGTACAGTTGCATTTAGTCGTGTGTTTCTCGCTCTATGGCCTTGAGTATACTGAACTTGTATTGCTTAAGTTCGGGCAGGATAAACTCGAATAATGTCCCTTTAAATTATGGCACGGCAATAAATGCTCTCTTTCCCATACCTCTGGCCGATGTGACGTTGCTGTAAAGGGGCATCCGTCCACTTGTTACCGTGAAAAAAGGAATCAAAGTAGGCCTCGCAAAAATGGCGTCGTGGCATCCATCTTGTTTGCTAAGAGACCAGGCAAGAAACGTGCGTCTACCCGTCACGGTTTTTCGGTAGAGAAAAAAAGTTTTTGTTTTGCATTATCATTAATAGGGGATTGGTATCAAGGCGCACAGAGAGAGAGGGAGTGTAACATTATTACACAACAGAGTCAGACAATAGGAGCGATACAGTGGTACATTAAAGGGGGACCAGGATTGTTACAGAGGATAAGATAGGTTACAATCACTCGAGTGACAACAACGGTGTGCTCATGCAACGAGGACAATTATTTGGCTGAAGTTGTTGGATACAAAGGATTGTTACGTGGGTCCTTGCGAGGTGAGTACTAGCTGGTTTCTTGATAAGTAATTCAGCAAAAGATATTCGTCTATTTTCTATACAATAAAAGCGTTTAGACAAAAAAATGAGGAAGGGGGTCCTGCAATTAATATAAGGAGGGGAGAAAAAAGGAGTTCAGAAGGATTTCCTTCCTCACTGTCAAAACAATACTAGCAATGGTTATAACAATATTTTCGTACTTACGCGCCCTCCCACACCATCCCCGTTACGCCCCCAGGCTCCAAACCATAAAAGATATGTAGTTTGTATTGTACTGCACCCATTCGTCCAATTTCATAGCTTGAAGCCTTCCCGTTATCTCGGTATCGATGAATAATCACCCTATGGGATTTAACATGGGGATGAGTGGACTAGCTAGCTAGCTAGGTAGTAATTAGTTGTAACACATTTTCAATGTTATTGAGGGTCAGATTTTGCATTGAAAGCAGCTTAGCTGGTATTTGTACACGAGTTTGTCAGATGGGTCATTGCTCTCGATTTCAACACAATTTAAGCTTTTGTACTGCAATATTATTTTTCCTGCTCAACTATGCTTACGCTATGGCGTCGCGCTACAATGGTTTACAACCTCGACAATTGAATTGATGTGATGTTTGTTGCCTAACTTGGAGCGACACACTGGCGTGTGTCTAGATAGTGGTGTGCCTTAATTTTATTTTCCTTTGTGTTTTCTGCCGCTCCTTATTTTTGAATGGATCCAAGGTCGTTAGCTTTGTCCTGCGTCCAATCTTTTCGGAGAAGTCTCCATTTTCATATCTCTTCCTTTTCGTTTTCATCGTCAAAATCACTTCAATCATTCAGAGTCTTTTACCGAGTTCCCTGCAACTCACCGCTATCCCGCAGAAGCTGCTTCCTGTTAACTTACAGTGACTACTTGTTCCAGTCTGTCTCTTCTAGGTCCTGGAACGGTAGTGATACTGCCAGACAGATGTAATTGTTGAGATGCGTTTGTATTTTTTTTTTTTTGAGGCTCTGACTTTTGTTGGTTTTGTCATTGTCTTCTTCCTGTTTAGAGTCTGAAGGGTCTAGTGATCCGTCCGCTGTCGCTTACTTGGGGTCGGAGTCTAGTTCAGATTTGGAAGATGATGAATCGCCTTTTGGAAGATGTGAAGTTTGTTCATCGTCCATCTCTTCCTGATCGTTTTGGGTTGTGTCGCTGTCGCTGGTTGTCCAATCCGGTCAATGGTTATCAGGTCCCAATGTGGCTTTATTTCCATGATGTTTACCGTCTTTTCGTTCGCTGCGTCTCTGGTGGATGCTAGTCGGCACGTCACTGCCCTCCTACTTTCCTTAAAGCGGTATGGGGCTTTTAATACTGGCGCAAGTTTTTTGGCCATGCCTTTTTCGGCATTGGACAAGACACAATTCCTTACTTTCACCAGTTCTCTTATCTTGTAGTTCACTTTTCTGGGTGTACCTGATTTTTGGTACTCTGGCGGCTTTTGCTAGGTGGGCTGAAGCAAAATCGTGGGCTTGCTCCATTTCGTTTTTCATGTTTTCGACGTATTCCTCCATGTTGGTGGATTTCATGTGGAGTGGGCTGATCATTTGCAGTGGGATGCGCGGATCTTCCATGAACATATGACGTAGTGGGGTATTGCTCCGGTGCTCATGTGTGGTGCGGTGATCATTGCGTATTGGAGGGTAGGCAGTAGACGTCCCCACTCCCTAGGTTGTCTCATAGTCCTGGAGGAAGGCTGAAATACAACCTTTCATTGTCCTGTTGGCTCGTTCCGTTGCGTTCGACTGCGGGTGATACGCAGTCATCCGATGATGTTTGATTCTGGTTCTTTCCAGTAAGGCTGTGAAGATTTTGGAACAAACTACGCGCCGTTGTCCGATACGAGGACGGTTGGTGCTTCGAATTTCTGCAAGAAATTGTCTGGCTGCTGTTACTGTTGTTGATTTTTTTGTTGAGATTAGCCATACATACTTAGCAAAGTAATCCTCCATCATCACTTGTGTTGGTGGGCCGTTCTGGCAAAGGACCGATGAAGTCCACTCCGAGCGTGGGAAATTATCATGTTGGGATTGCGGGTTGCATGTTGCCTGCACGTTGTTGTTGTGAGGGTTTTGCAATTTGGCATACATGACATGATCTTACGTAATCTTTACAATCCAAAAACATGTGAGGCCAATGAGCAACTGATTGTAGCTGCTGCATTGTCTTTGTGACAACGAGATGTCCAGCTTGTGTGTGATCATGACAGTCTCGTAAGCACGTCTGTTTCGTAAGCACGTTTTTTTTTTGGCACAAAATCTCTCCGGGCGTGTTCCAGATGCCTTCTGATTGGTGCGAGTGGATCGACATAGTGTATTACTCCGTCTTCGTCCATGGTGTATTATGATTCTCACTTTGATGACAAAATTATGGGTTTCTGGTTTGCCTGCAATCTCTGGCTGATTTAGTGCACGTGCAAGACGCTTCCCAGATTTGTCTTCCTCTTCTGCTTTTTTGATTTGTACCTTGTCCTTGATGTTGATGATAGGTTGCATTCTGATGTACGGAAGTAAGTATTTGGGAGGTTTTGGGTGTTCCTGAACTGCTTCTACTACTGAGGTTGTTTGCGGTTCTGGGTTAGATGGGGTTGTTTTTTCTGCCTTTTCTGGTCGTTATCATTGTCTTCCTTTGCAGAGTTGCGTGAAAGGGCGTTGGCGGTGATTGATGTTGTCCTTCCCTGTGCGATGAATGGCATCGAAGTCAAAAGTTTGTAGCCTAATGGCCCATCTTGCCGTTCTGGTTGTAGATGTCTTCTTTGCAATACTCATTGTAGTGTAAAGTTGTCTGTATTAGCAGAAACTTTGATTTGGTAAGGTATTTTTGAGGCCAATATTTCCAGTCTGGTGTCCTGGACTCAAGCCACGAACATGGACCTAAATGAAGACAAGTGTGGCGTTGTGAAGTTTGGCGTTCAGCACCACAAGGCAAACTATAACTTGGGACCTGGAGTTGCCCTCCCAGAAAGGGAACTTCACCGGAAACTTGGAATGAATATTGATCGCGACTTGAGGTTCTCTGCTCACATTCAAATGGTGACTGCAAAAAGGCTTCTGGGGCCCTTGCCATCATTCGGACCACATTCTCTACCCTTACCAGAAAGACATTTCTTTTACTTTACCGCAATAAGGTGTGCAGTATCTTGGAGTATGCCGGCCAGGCTTGGTGGGTCCGCCTCGAAGAAGACCGCAACAAGTTGGAACATGTCCAGAGGCGTGCCACAAAGCTTGTCGCGGGGCTCAAGAACACCTCTTAACCCTTGAATATCGACGAGTGATAGGTGACCTCATTCTGACCTTCAAGACACTTAACGGCAAGGACCAAGACTCAGTTGACTGGTTCACACTATCCTCTAATCTGGTGACCTGCAAACACGGTGCCAAACTTTTTAAAAACCGATGCAACACCACCCTTCGTCAGCAGGGCCCAAACTTTGTCAGCCCCGGTTGTTACAAGAACTGGTAACTTCGTGGCTCACTTGGTGCCAAAAGCATTCTGTGCTTCCCGCCAAGAATCTTTCAAATTCAAGTTCAAATAAATATGTTTCCCATTGTTTGATAGTATCGATGGCGGGCAAGTCCTCCAATTCGAAAACGAGATACTTTTGCCTGAAATGAGATATCTTGAGTATCCTGCTATAACACTATGCCTATTTTAGTTCACAGTTGATCTTCTGCGTCAGCATCGCTCCCAGTCCATCTACAGACGCGTCTCACTTCACGATGAATGGTTGAGTGAAGTTACGCAATGAGAGAATGTTGGCTGTGAGGAGTTGTTTCTTCAGTTTGTTGTCATCTTGATCCCCCCCCCCCCCATGACCAACAGCACCTTGGTTCGTGGATTGGTTAGAACTGAAGAAAGAGAAACCGATCCAGTTTTCCCATCAACTGGACTTGCTAACACAGCATCACGGCCAGCCTCTATACTAAGGCCCGGCCATGCTTCATCTTCACACGTGGAAACTGAAGAGCAGCCTGAAGGGTGCAGGCTTTTCACCCCCTGCAACTGCCCATTTTCTTGAGAGCCTCTGCTGTCAAAGTTTATAAAGCAAAATGGAAATGTTGGTACACCTGGTGCTCAGAGAATGGAGTGGACCCTTGTGATCCCCCATCACAACTTTTATGGAGTACATCTTTCAGACTGGTCCAGCCCTCATTGCCATCAAAGGATACCATGTAGACATGAATTCTGTCCTGGCCAGGGTAGGGAAGACTGAATTAGTACAGAATAAATTCATCTCGAGGCTGATGCAAGGTATTGACAACTACCTCCAAAGATGAATGCATTTCCCATACTGGAACCTTCCATTTGTCTTAGATAGCCTGTCTTGTAGTCCATATGAACTTTTACATAATACCTCTTTGTTACATGTGACACAAAGACTTTATTCTTATTCTTACTAGCTTTAGCAATGGAAGCTTGGCAAAGTGAGCTAGTAAGTTTTGTTAAAGGTGATGAGTATATTAGGTTATGCTTACTAGCTTTAGCAATGGCAGCTTGGCAAAGCAAGCTAGCAGCTTTTGTTAGAGGTGATGAGTATATTAGGCTAGCAATAAAAACTGGTCCAGTGTCACCATGCTATTTCCTGCCGAGTTCTGTGCAAAATAACCAGAGTCCCGATGGAAAACCCAGCCCCATTCGTACCCTTGGTCCGGTGTAGAGCCCTCTAGAGGTGAAAGGGTCTACTGTCCCGTATGTGCCTTGCAGTATTACTGAGGGAGAACTAAGCTGCCTTCGTCCTCGGTCTATAGCGAGACACCGTTGTTTCTGTATGTAGATAAGACTTTAGTTTCATATGTACACAGATCAGTATCCCCCATCCAAATAAGCCTCTTGAATATGTGAAGTGATAAAATGTATTTATGACATTTCCTCCCCAAATACTTCAATCTTCTTCCCGCAGTGCGAGCTCATAAGTTAAGCTCTGGCATCTTCCTGGGCCTTTGCCTGGGGAGTGCCTTTAGACAAAGTAGTCTCAGCTTGCTCTTAGCGTAGTAGAGTTAATTAATTACCCCACCACTATGAGATGTTAGTAGTGTGGCAGGTAGTAGTCAAATGAAAGAACACATTATGGCCAGGAGTAGTGGGAGCAATAACTGAAAGGCCCGACTGCCTGTAGAAGAGCATGAACCAATCTCTCAGGTAGGTACCTTGCTGATACGATGTGTTAAGAAATTCCAAGTATCATTTTGACATTTTAACTCTGGGTTTTACTTCACCCACCTCCTATTGGACAAAGTCAACCAATAAGTAAAGGGAAGTGTTTTTGGATGGAAGTGAAAACGCAATTTTAAAGCTAAAATTGGTTTTTACTTATCCTAAAATACTTACCTTTAGTGTAAACCCATACCATCCCCGCTCTCGCCTAGTCTGAATGTTCGCCAAACAATAGTAATGGACAGATCTTGCCTTGCCTGCTGAGTAATGAGCAGGTAGCAATCAGTGTGTGCTAATGAAGCTTCTTAGATTACATATTTAACGATTATTAGCCAATAACAAATGGTAAGTATTTTAGGAAAAGTAAAAATTAATTTTATCTTTAAAACTCCGTTTTTATTCCCTGCCTGGTACAAACTAAATTCTGCTTTAACGTAACTGACCATTCGGGTGCCACGATTTAATCTCAAATAAAACCTCCCAAGCCACAATTTTTTTAATGAAAAGTGCATTTGCCTACATCGTGTAGTTCAACATTTTTGTCTACAATTTTCAGCGATATAGTAAAAACAAAATTTTAAAAAGGTTAAACGTGAGAATAGAATAAACTTCACGTCCTGGCCTGTCAAAAACATTTTGTTGCGATATCACTTGATGTTCGCGGCCTGTGAAAGGTGATGAAACAAGTGATTTACGTTTGCATTGATTTATTTACGATGAATCAAGTGAATAACATTTGTTTTAAAATTGCTTTTTTCCTTAGAATAAAAAATAACATTATAGCCATTCATCAGCCAATATTTTTATTCTACCAAACACTTTCACCAATAATTAAGGCATCATCAGGACATTGGAGAAAGCTATTAAGCAACATGATCCCACTAAAAACATCGTTATAACATGATGGAGCCATGTGCCAAAATCATTATATTCCAACACTTTATAATAAAATCCCTTCACTCCTAATGCTGGACAGTTTTAAACATGCACAAAAAGAGACAAAAAGTTGGTTAACTTATTAATAAATTAACCATTGTTTTATCTCTTTTATTAAATTTATTAGTAGTCTTATACAACATGAACTCATAAGTGATTGTAAATATGTAGAAATTAACTTAGATACTTCATTTATTAAAACTGTGATATCCAATTGATTTTGTTACTGAATGTTATTGCATTGACGTATTATATTATTATGATGTACGTTGTTTCGCAACCCATACAAGATCAACATGATCTTCGGGATGCTTAACCAATAAATTAATATTATAAAAATAAAACAAAACTCAGAAAAAAATTACGGAAAAATAACGTCATACAAACGAACATTAGCTAATGGATGACGTGATCCCTGATGGTACCACCAGAGGTGAAGGCAGTTGGCAGAATTGTAATATTAGGAGCTGTTTAAATGGCTATGAAGTCTTTTTTTTTAATGCTGTTTAACATTGATTAAAGTTAAGAAATAAACTTTCGTTTCAGTATATGCTGAAAAAAAGACACCATCCACAGCTCATGCAACCAGAATCATGGACAAAGTCATCTCCAGCTAAGGATAAACTTACGTTTCATACTCCGAGTGAAGCTATCGGCAATTCTTACTCTCCAGCTGCAAGACGACTTCGGATAAAAACACTTCCACAACGGAAAGACATTCCTGAATTATCTATAGTTCGACGTATCCTTTTTAATAGCCCTATCAAATTTTGATTAGACTATTAATGAAAGCTGTGCGTGCAATTAAGCCACAAAAAAGTTACTTCGCTGGACCCTAGCTGGTGACTCAAAACCCCGGTGGTTGCTGGTGGCCCAAAAACTGGGGTGGTCAAAAATTTGTATTGAGATTTTGGCACAAGTTAATGTTTTGCATCTACCTACAGCAAGCAATGCACAGTCAAGATGACCAATTAGGTTATGCATCCAACTTTGGGCCTTAAAAATGAATGTTATATATTTGCTTGGTCACTTTGTTTTTCAGTCCAATTACAGCCTTATAACTGAAAAATGTATTTGAAAAAACTACCAGAAGAAGGACTTTTGAATTTTGATATACAGAAAAAAAATTAATTAAGAAAACCAAGTCACTGGCTCACTTATGTCAATTTAAAAAAAAACAAAAAACTATTCAGATTGTGTTATAGTTTGCAGAGTTGACTCGTAACCTTTGATTTGTAAGGTTGGAATTCGAAATGGAAGGCCTTGAAAATTGTGTTGTTACCATGAATAGAATTTTAAATTTGCATTTTTATCCATCCCTAAATTACATCAAGTTTTTTGGTGTGGTTTAAAACACTGCCAACCCTTTGTCACAAATGTTACAATAGTCATAACACCTATGAAATAATCATGTCACACTTCTACAATGACCTCCCTCCACACCGTTATAATTCAAAGTACAATTTCATTAAAATTCTATCACTTACATTGCTTATTTATTTTCTTTAAAATCTTTACTGCAGTAGCATATCTGGGAAAATTATCGAAGGATCAGGAGCCTGCGGGCCCAAAATTCACAAGGCAGCCCGAAGGGCTAAAAGTTTCGGGGTTAGGTGGGGGCAACTTCAATCCCAGAATTGTTTAAAATCATTAGGAAGTTGTCAGGGAACATTTCTTCCTTGTCCCCTGTTTGGAAATGAAAAAATGAGTTGTGGCACTAGTTTATTAATTTAATAAATGTTGTACTTGGAATGGAAAATCAACATTTTCTTTCTATACCAAAAAGTTCAAAATTAATGTGATGCAAGTTTTCTGTGTTAACAATCGAAGCTTGCATTAATTCAATTGCAAGTTATGTCGTACCCCATGCCTACATCATAATTGTCTACACCCCCCCCCTCCCACAAGTGTGATTGCCACTCCCTATTGTGTTTAGTGGTAATTCAACTATGAAACAAACACCAACCTGCAAATCTTTTCCTCCTAGGGTCTACGTTATTGAGTGGTCAACTACACAGCCTCATGAAACGAATGTGTGGTAGATTGAATCTCCATAGAGCGTATGGATTTAAAAAGTGAAGCAAGTGAAAAGCAAGCTAGTCCGCAGTTATTCAGATGCATAACTAAGATACAATCACGCTGTATACAGCGCCTAATTTCAAGATTAAGCCTGACCACCTAACTAGATACCAATCTTGGTTAGAAACATAAAATGGATGAGATTCCATTCCACCAGAGTGAGAATCTGTCTATTCAATCTATGGAACTTTGGCCAGCAACACTTGCGAACCTAAGTATTCAGTTGCAAATGGATCATAAGTGGTTTTCCATAGGTAGCCTTCACTTAATAGTACAGCTATTAAGCAACAAAATCATCCCCATCGAGCTAAAAGCATTAAATTTGGCACACAAGTCATTGTTTGCAGTACAAATCAAAGTAGCTATAGACTCCCCTCGAGATATTCTCTGTCTATTCCCAGTGCCCCTCTGTGGCCCCACACATCCCTCTTTCTAAGGCTGGTGACCAACAAATTCTTGCTAATCATGCTAAAAGCATGAATTGTGTCACTCAAGAGATTCTTAGCAGCACACATCGAACCATCCATGGACCCCCGGCGAAATACCACTCCAAAGGCCTCCCTAGTGCCCCCGTGGCCCCTCCCTGAGACTCGACGATCAGTTAAAAGAATGAAATTTGGTACACAAGTCACTCTTAGCTTTACAAATCGAACTAGCTATAGAGCCCCCTTGAGGTATCCACCCCCATGGCTCCCAGCCCCCTCCTCTTCAGCACCCCCTTGAGGCCTGACTAACCGATTCTTGCAGATCGAGCTAAAGGTATGAAAATTGATACACAAGTCCACTCTTATCAGTACAAATCGAACTAGCTATAGAGTCCCCTTGAGCTAACCTCCTGAAGCCCCAGCACCCCCCTCCGTCCCCTCCTACAGACTTAGCCAATTCGTACTCGCAGATGAACTAACAGCATAGTACAATTGGCCAATTCGTTCTTGAAGATTGAACTAAGAAGCATGAAATTTGGTACTCAAGTCACTCATAGCAGTACAAATCGAATTAGCTATATAGCCCAGTAGAAATCCCCCAAGGCCCTCGTGCCTGCCGGGGGGGGCCCCCCCCCTCCCCCCCCACTCCGTGCCATCCTGAGGCTTGGCCAACCAATCTTTGCAGCTCTAGCTAAAGCGTGAAAATTGATACACAAGTCACTCTTTAGCAGTGCCAATCGAACTAGCTATAGGGTCCCCTTGAGGTACCCCCTAAGGTTCCCCCTTCCCCCCCCCCCAGCACCCACTGTGTTCCCTCCCTCAGGTTCGATCAACAAATTCTTGTAAATCTAGCTAAAAGCCTGAAATTGGTACTCAAGTGACTCTTAGCACTACAAATCGAACTAGGTATAGAGTCCCCTCGAGATAAACCCAAAGCCCCCCCTGTACCCCTTGTGCTCCCTCCAGACTGCGCTGAATTCCAGACTGCGCTGATTGCGTGGTGGTATCTGTCAATGTTCACATGTGCAATTTTTTCCTCACATGGTTTAAAAGGAAGACCATTACTGCCACAGAAGCAATCCTTTCGGAAGGTGAAGAGCTTTTCAGCAGAAACAGCCCACTTTCTTAGTAATAATTTTGTACTTGTCAATTAAACCACCACGCAATCAGCACAGTCTGGAATTTTTCAAACTTTCTTCATAGGGAAGAGTTAAGAGCCTTGGGAAAAATCTAGTGAACCTTCTCTGCACTCGCTTGATAACGTCCCGTTTCAGATAAGGCGACCACACACTAGCACATTATTTTAGCTCCACCAGAGCCCGAAAGATCGGCAGTAATACAGTTTTGCTTCTATTAGCTACATGTCTCTATATCATAGCTAGAGCACTACGCCCTGACCTTGCAACCCTATTGCAATGCACCGAGTATTTGCACTCACTGCTATGTCAAATCCCCAAATCTTTAAAATGCTCACTTTCTTCCAAAATCGTTCCATTAATCTACTGGAAAAGAGGTGCATCCATAGCACACCCTTGCCTAAAAACCTGGCACTTTTTAGGATTAAATGACATGCAGTTTTCCTGCTCTCACTGGCAAAGTGTGTTGAGATCCTTTTGCAGTACAGTAGAACGTCGATTGTCCGAACTAATTGGGACCGAAGGGTGTGCGGATAATCAAAAATTCGGATAATCCAATTTACATGCGAAACAAAAAAGGAAAACTTTTTTCTTTACTCAGTTTTAGTGTTTGTGAACTATGGTTGAGTGTACACGATTACTGAAAAAAATTATTTTGCATGAAATGACTCCAGAAACATAAATAAAGCAAAGTCAATGCTTATTCCTTCTCTAAAAAACGGCATATTTCTGAATATTTTCAAAAAATGGGAGTTCGTATAGTCAGTGTGTTTGGATAATCAAGGTTCTACTGTAGTAAGCAATCCTCAACTGTCTTCACAGATTTATGCTCCTTGAGATCGTCTGCAAAATCATTGATGGCCGACTTGATGTCCTTTTCTTTAGCACTGATGTACCAGAGGAAGATAAACGGCCCGGGACACTTCCTTGAGGAACAACATTTTCAACATTGTCCCACTCAGAAGCAACAGTGTTCGCTGCCTTCTTCCAATTAGCCAATTACTGATCCACCTCAAAATGGGAAATGAAATGCCCATGTGTTCTAGCTTAGTGATAGGAGCAAGTCGTGAGGAACAGAATCAAAGGCCTTGCTCATATCCAACAGTACTCGGTCAATTCTCTCCTTTTCATCGACTTCAAGTGTCCAATCATTTACAGCACTCAGCAAATTAGTGGTGTAGATCTACCTCGCCGAAGCCATGCTGCATCTTCCCAGGGATACCTCGGGTTTACAAGCCGTCAACCCATAAAGTCGTTTACGAACCTCTCGAGGCTTTTACCAACCACACAGGTCAGACAAAATGGCTTGTAGTTGGTTGCCTGGCAATTGGATTCACACTTGTACACCTGGGTGACATTCATGCAACTGAAATTGAGCCAGTAGCAATGGAATCATTCATGCAATGCTGGTTTCGGAGGTCGGGCAGCCTTCCTCAAGATGCGATTGTGTATGATATCTGGACCCATAGCTTTTACATTATGAAGGTTTTCCAGCATTTACACCACCCCTGCATACATTCATCATACTGAGTTGCTGACATTAGCACATATCATCATAGCAGACTGACTCATCGGTGTTCAGTGTTCACAGACTATTCAGGATTTATAACGTTATTTAAAGTGTGGAATATACATTCGTGGGGTTTATTCATGATGTCAGCCACTTATTTATTTTGACTTTTTATTTAAATTGCTTCTGGTGGTGTTGTGGAAGTCTGGAGTAAGAACGAAGTCAACAAATGACGCGATTGTTTTGGCATGCATATTACAACTAATATTTCTTAACCTTACTCTCACATTATTTTTTTTACCTTCACAGCTAACAAAAAGAATTGTAGGAGACTGGGCAATGGTAGGTCCAGGGTAGGGGCCAAGGGTGCCCATCTCCTTTGCCCCAGGCATCATTCTTGAAATTCGGCGACGAGAGCACTGCTAGTGGCACGTAATTTTATAGCAGTGACAGCACGTCTTTTTCTGTCTTTCCATCAATAATCCTAGCTCTGATACTGAGACACAGCCTACGTGTTCTCAAGGGTACATGTTACATTGGTAGAAGGACAACCTGTCCAGTCCAACCATGCACTAACCTGACTGTTTAGGAGAGGGGGCTTATTCAATTTAGTTTTACCAGTAAGATAGCTTGTTCCATTAATGTCATTAACAAAAAAACTGTTGATTATGATGCCTTTACAACCATTAAGAAACAAGGTTTCCGTACGTTGGCAAAAAATCTTTGCATCCAAAAAGATCCACCATTCGCATGAAAACTGAGACTGTTCCACCAGATGAAAAGTAAGTGTCATAGCTCATTAGTCTTTGTAGTGTCCGCCACTTTTACTTTGTAACAGGCGGTGTAATTTTCACTTAGGTATCCAAACAGTCCTCCCATGTCTCCAATGATGCAACGTGGTGTTATGGCAAAGGGAGAGCAAGAACTATTCGAATCAGAACCACCCATGACAATTGATGATTTGAAGGTACTGTAATTTCAGTGTTGTGTAACAAAGACTTAAAAATTTGGCATTGTTTAACTGCAGACGAAAGTGCAGGGAGAGGGGCAGGATTTATAATAAGCAAAACATCGATGGGGCGGAAGTCTCCATCTAAGTCATTCAGTAACTGCCTTTTTTATGTAGGTCATTTATGGGACTCGAACCCGTAGTCATTTGGTTTGGAGAGAAAATTCACCACTAGGGTGTATTTATTTGCTCACTTCGCTTAGGCTCGTAGGGAACCCTCTCAAAGCTTGTAGTACACTTGAAGACTTAATTTCTCTCCTTTGTGTAACTGTCCCATTTCTTTGGCCACATGACTCAAAGGGTTAAATTATTGGTTAAACTACACTGAGATGCAGTATAGTCTGATTTCCTGTTGAATGGGCTCAATGCGCATTTGGATTTCAAGTCCTGGTGCTCCCTGAGCCCTGTTATAACCTCAACACTGTGGACTGTTTCACGGCAATGTCCTTGCTGTTTTCTCTACCATTCATGGCTCTGCACATGTTGGTGGCATCAGTTAAGACTGTTAGGAGCAGTCTCTCTTTCCAATGTTGTTCTTGCAGTGCTTAATCAATGATTCTGTAATTAAGGACTCGCGCAGGGACGCCTAAGTTACGATTACTGGAAATCGTCACGTAATGATCAACTGCTGCTTATCTTCTGTTAATGTGTCACCCAGCTTGAAATGAGATGGTGGTTTTCCTGCCTTGGGTAGCATTCAGGAAAAGCCGGAATGGGCACTAGTGTTGTTGAGGACATGATGGGAATGCCATGTGTTTCACCAGAATTTATTAAGTGTTCGCCTCTTCAACTTCAGCTAGGGAGTGTGGTGGAGAGCTGAGGGCTTTCCAGCAGGGGCTGGGGCAGCTTTTGCTTCTTTCTGTATTTAACTGCCATATTCAGAGTACAGTTTTTCCAACAAATTTTTTATTTCAAGGCACACCTTTTTTTTCTGAATTTCATGGTTTTAATTAAATTATTTTAGGGTAGAGTGGGTGTGGGGATTATTGAAATGGGTTGAAATTGCAAGTAAAGAGATAGGAGAAAGAGAACAAGCGGGAGGAGTGATGTCTGAAATGAATGAATGGTTCGAAACAGGGCTTTTATTTTTCTCCAAGAAGGCAAAAAAAAAACTACCAAAGGGACACCAAAAATGTGACAGGCAGGGAGTGCCTCTGCATTGGCACGAAGCCACTATGGCACTATGACCACTGCTAACCTGATTTAAAATCCTTCTATCATTTCAAAGTCAACCATAAATTCATTTTCCTAGAGGCTGGAAACCACTTCCCGGCACCCTGTTTTGTCTTGCTCATTTGTAAATATCTAGCCGTACAGGCACATCATCAAGATACAATATTTTAAGCATCAATGTTCCAGTTAAGGGACTGAGTTGCAGTCTTGAGTTACCAAAGAGCATGCCAAAATCGTGGCTCGCCCATTCTATCACACGTGACTTTTGATAAAACCACATGTGATTTGAAAGTGATCAAGTCGAGAATAGGGCCCCAGGGTATTAGCAAAAGAAGTCTTTATTTACTTTAGTTATTAGAGACTATAATATGGTTACATTTAAAGTACAGCAACGAACTGAACTTACTGCTGGTAAACTTATTGCTGGTAAACTAAAGTTGCATTTTGCTCTCTTCAGTGTGAAGCCGTGTTCATTTAGCCTGGTAAATACTCATTTGATGGCTTCCTGATGGTCCCACCAGCTGGTCGTGACAATAATTATGTCCTCACTATTGAGTACGCATACTTTGCCGATGAGGTCACCCAGTGTCTTGATGAGGACACGTTGGATGGCCGCGGACAAGTTCTTCATCCTAAAGGGCAAGACCTTCCACCTGCAGCTCCCCTCGCTGTAAATGAATATAGTGCATTCCCGGTAGCGCAGTGATGGGCACTAAATGGAATCCTGCGTAGCCATCTAACATGGAGACTTCTTTCTTCCCCACCAGGAACTTGAGGCATCGGATAGCTGTCATTCTAGCATCGAGCGTTCAGGAATCTGGTTCAATCTTGTCGTCCTTTTCCAATTCGCGAATCATTTTTGCCATTTCCCGACGTATCTGAAGCGACTGATGGTGATATACTTTGACACGTGAGGACGAAGCTTACCTTGGAACTTGATCTCATATTTTGCCAATTTTGTTAGATCAGGTTTCCCAGGAAAGATGTTTTGGTTGGCGTTGACCATAGCGTCAAACTCTTGGAACTGATCGGCAGTCATCATGTTGAAGGTGACGTCTTCCACTGTTGAGGCATTGGCTATCTTCCACATATGATGTGCATCAGGCAGCATCCTTGTTCCTGTACCATTCTCGTAGAGGACAGGGAGCACCAAAGTTCAAAACGAAATACACACGGTGATTCCTTAAGGGAGGACTATGCCTGACCGCAGGATGTAGCCTTCACCGAGTATGCAGTTATCGCCAAGGTCGCGGAAGATCACGAAATTGATGGTGTATTTGTTATTCATTTGAACTATCCTATGTTGCTTCGCCAGTAGGAGTTGCACCATCTGAACCGTTGGCAAGCTGAAAAGGAGTACCCCTGTACAGATGCATGGGTATGCTGGGAGCTCTAAGATGAAACCAGTTCCCACGCAAGCCGCTTCTTTTTAAGCCAGAGTTAAGACATCGTCGACGTAAAACTGGCTAGCCCCATCCCCTGCTTTACATGAAGGAATAGTCAAACCCTGAAAAGGGAGAACCCGTTGCATGTGACACACTTCATTGCCACCCCTGCAGACCTTGTATTTTACCCACACATTGTATGGTAGCCGATGTCTTTTCTCAGCCCACCTCGAATCTGACGAGCCCTGTGGTAAAAAAGCAAATAGCCCAGCATTCTACTCTCCAACTAGCCCACCAAAATTATCTGTAATCCCTGTAATCACTCGGAAAACAGCTTACGCATACAAATAAATAAATTTCCTTATTTTTGCCACAAAGCTATTGAATTTCTCGATCGCACATAGCTCTTCAGTAATGTGACTCGCCAATATTACTTGCACGTAATGACGTGAAATTAAAACTCCCAAAAGCCTGTTGCTACATTGAAGTAGTTGCGGCAGTTGCCTGAAGACCTGTCACTTGGGGTTGGAAACTTTGGCCGTCGCACTTTGTCACCCCTGAGTGGACTGTGCTGGGTTACTCCTAGCTAAACGTAAGGAAGCATTAGATACTTTACTCCCAGGCATGACTGTGGCTGGAGTCGAATAATTACCCCTACTCCTATTAAGTCTCTTATTCGAAAAAATGCATAACCGCAGACTAACAGGAAAAACGTTTGTTATAAATAGCTACTTAACTGGACGACTGGGACGACTAGAATTGGTGATAACATGAGTAAATGGGGTGACATTGGGTTTCTCCGGGGTTCAGTATTGAGCTCATTATTATTTATAATCTAAATGAATGACATATCGGGCTGAAATTCGAAAAGTAACTTAACATTATTGCAGATGACATATATTTTTTTTTTATCTATTCACAACAACGCTAAAAAATGCTAAACAATTTACAAGAAGATTTTGTAAAATTAAAATTTTACCAACAACAGAATGACTTAATTTTAAATAATGGGGGACAATTATTATCTTCCAATATTGATATCACATATGCAAGAGGTAGTTGGAGAAATGACAGTGTGACCAAATAAATTTAATACACACAACACAAAATGTACATTGAAAAAATGAGAAGTGTAAACCACGCGCCACGGCTGTTTGCTGTGACGCGCGTATCACGTGAGTGGGCTAGCCCATTCAATTGGCCAAAGATTGTTGTTGCCAAAGATTGTGCGTTCGTCAGTAGCTGACTCATGATGACATCACAGCAAACAGCTGGTTTAGATAGCATAAAATACTTGGGAACTGAATCAGACAGAAATTGGAAATTTTACAACCATATAAAAAGAGTAAACATGAAAATAAGAACAATACCAGAACTACGTACTGACTACTATATAACTATAAAAGAAACACACTAGGATGATAAGATATGATAATAATTGGCTGGCTTAGCCTAGATGAAGAAACTTAAATGGAAAAAGAGGAATGAACTATTATATTCCTTGTAATTATAACAAAATTCCAGTCGGATTACTTAATTTTAAAAGTTATAAAGTATGGGAAATAGAAATAAAGAAATGGATCATTAACA
>JAHWFP010025362.1:0-47998 GCA_023313725.1 Lithobius niger
GGTTACTGCGGGCCATTATTGCAGGGAAAACACGGGGAACATAATGCGGCTTGCGCACCCTCGCGTCCTACCGCTCCACCTGTCCACACCAGACTGCTTGGCGCCAAAGCTTGCTTACACTCAATAGCAGTGACAGGTGTGTAAGACTAAACTGTAATACTGTATGCTGGGAGTGAATCACATCACACAAGATATTGTCCTAGGTTGTAGTGTGTCTAATACGGTGTTGGAATGCCGAAGTTCTGGTTTCATGAAAGTTTTGTGTGTAGGAAAAATGTTGTGTGTCTCAACGGGCCAACGTAGTAACAATACTCATTCTGCCCGTTTGCCCTCCAAGCTCGTGCGTATAACGCTTACCGAGTTTTGCTTTCTATAGGAATATGCTCCTCTCGTAACGAAGTGAAGTGATTGCTGTTAGGTGCCACCAGGCTTATCCCGGATCTGCACCATTTGTAATGGCCCATGAGAGCACATCACATTGGCATACATACCCTAAAGAAAAGGAGGCAGCGTTGAGAGCTGTTGGATGTGTTCAAAATCATCCATGGTCTGGGTAGGATTCCTGCAACAGTTGATTATTGTTTCGATTACGGATGGTAATGCTATGCTTTGAGTTTAATGTCGGGGCTTAGGCTAGACCTGTCTCCAAAGACATTGGGGAATATCCACAAATTGCTATCGGATTGGCTGGTGGTCCTTGGATGCCCTCGACGTGCTGGGTGAAAAGGTAGCCGATTCTGTGCGGTCCAAGGAATTTCACCCAGAACTAGTGCTGGGCGGTTACCAGAAATTGTTCAGCTGGTGCCGGTACCAAGATGAGTACCCCAGTACTCGGTTTTCTCCGGTACTTATGAATGAGGCGGTATCTGGTATTATAGTGCTGTGGTGCCAACACCCCATTTTTAAATAATAACAAATTTTATTAAAAAAATATGTTTTGTTGATATAGTTTTAATGGAAAAAATATAGGCTATAGATTTTTTCCCCCTAACATATTTGAAAAAAAAAAGCATCTCCAAAATTTGTAGCCTAGTTAACATGCCGGTTGTAGTAACAAATGGACTAAATGCAAATTCGCTCCACTTTGTACATTGTTTAGAGTTCCAATTTTACCATTGTTGTTCTTTAACTGATTGTTGCCCTACAACACAATGACTAAATGGACTATTGTTATAATTTTAGTGCATTTTCATATTACAGTAAAACAATACCAGTATTTTAACAAGCATTTTTGGTATCGCGATACGCTGAGAGAACCGGATTACCGCCCAACACTAGCCTGAACTCGCTCCGCATGACCGCCCTTCCACTTTTCAATTGAAGTAATTTTAGATCTTGCGTCGTGTTCTGAAAAACAAAGGTGAGCCATTCATTAGTCCAAAAGTTCATGGATTTATTTGACACTTCGTTCGCTTGAAACTTCTCCACTTTTACATTCCTGGTTATTCCAAGGCCTTGTCACTTAGTGATTTCTCCCTTTCCTGTCGCATTTCTGCTTCAAACGGTTAATAGTGCCGACGTTAATACGTTACATTTGTTGAGGAATTTTGGTGGGAAGGAATTAATCTATGGGCTAGATACCTTCATTTTCCGTGGATCTTGTTCAGTCTGGCGGGATGACGATGATCGCTTGGCGGCGTCACGTTGCTGCCAATCGTTAGACCAGGTTTGTCCCAGGCGTAGAACAGTCAAGTTTAACTAAGCTAAGCCTTATCTCGTTGACTAACCATCTTTGTCTCAATCTTTCTAGCTTTTTCAGCTTGTGCTTCGCGTTCCACTTATGCAAGGGCTCTTCGTTGCCTCTTCGCTGATCTAGGCTACAACTTGCATCGAAGCTTAATCTCTTCGGTACTTATACCGTTAGGTCCATGTTGTACTTCTACAACACCTCTCTGGTTTCCCGGTTCACCACCAGTTTTCGTACTACAGATGGCTTGTTCATCTGTGGCCTTTTATAACTCTAGGCCTCCGGGAACCTGTCGCACGTCTGCAACTACTGAATTAGGTGCTCTATTCTTTGTAGCTGAAGTGGCCCGTTCATCTTCGGCTACTTTCTGGTTGCGGCTTTTCCCCACTATCACTTCCTTGGCTTTGTGGTTTGCAGGAACCTGATCCTCGGGCTGCGCTACGGCATTCTCATTTCTCAACACCTGTATATTATGCTTCGTCATGATCTCTGTTTTGTCACCATCGACACTGCTAAACACCACCCCTAAGATTCTGCCTAGTATCCTGGAGTCATCTTCTTCACTCCAAGTCAATCTCATTCCACTGTCAATTACCCTTCGTATACGTTCGTCCAGAACTGTCTTGTATTTGGCAAACGTCGCAGTGGTGCGATCAGCAGAGGCGTAACTTCAAAATTGGGGCCCGGAGGCGGCTGTGCAGTGGAGCCCCCCCGGCATTCATAAAAAAAAGTTATTTCCACACAAGAGAAGCCAATGGAGGGCCCCTTTCATTAAAAAAGAAATGCGTTTTGCCCCAAAAGGCCAGAGCCCCGTTGAGGTTGCCCCCCCCCCCCCCCCTCAAAAATGTTGTTTTTATAGCGCGGTGGAGAAACCACCTCTCCCCCTTCATAAAAAATGCCGTTTTTGCCGTACCACGCGAGAGCCCAGTGGAGGCCCTTCATTAAAAAAATTGCAGTTTTTGCCACATAATGCAAGAGCACAATGGACCTCCCTCTTTCATAAAATAATAATAATAATAATTTTCTGCAACACGAGACATAAACTTTTTTAACGAAACTATAGCAGTAACTTACTTTGTCATATTTTGGGGTTACAAACAAATTTTAAATTGGGGCCAGTGAGGGGGCCTCCAAAGTCGGTGGGCCCGGAGGCGGCTGCCTCCTCTGCCTCATTGTAGTTACGCCACTGGCGATCAGTATCTCCAATTGACAGTACACCTTCCCCCACTATTGGCTCGGCCGTCGATCTCCCACTCGTGTTCACCTTTCTCCGTGTCACTGGTGAGTCGATACTTTTCACTCTTTCTTTAGGATTCGTGTGGCTTCTCCAGTTTGGCATCCCCATCATGGAAATCTTCAGTTCCTTGTCTCTTGCATATCTGTCTGCCGGGCGGTGACTTATCTTCTGCTGACACACTTCTAGTACTTTACTAGGTCTCGCATTCTGGCACTCTTTGGCAAAATGACCCCTTTTCCGGCAGACAAAACACTTTAGCTTTCTTCTATGCTCTTTGTTTTCTTCTGGCTGTCTCCCCTTTGACTTCCAATTCGTCTTCATAACAACTGGTTTGTTTCTTGCTGGTTCCTCGCCTCTTTCAACCTCCTACAGTGCCTGTCGTTTTCCAGCAGAAGAGATCTGACATTCCTGGAAGTGTAATTTTCATCCCTAAAAATAAAGTGGTCTTAAGGAGTTGACTTGAATCGTAGCTGTTCGACAGTCCACCCAGCATTATCATCGCTACGAATTCTTCCGTAAGTCCGTTGCATCCTGCAACCTTAGCCACTTCCGCTAGACTCTTGACTCGGTCTACGTACTAGGCATTCCTTCCTCCTCTTGCATTGCAGCAGATTCTTGAAGGCAAAGTACTTCCGTGACTTTTTACTTTCGGCATTTTTGTTATACACGTGGCTGTTGGTCATCTCAGTCATTGCCGGCGCCATGCAAGTCTACAAACTCGCTTGACCTTGAAACTTGCAACTAACGATCTACCGCTTCGGTTCCAGTAAAATGCACATTTTTCCTTCCTAGAAATACCAATCCGGAATTCAAGAAAAAACTACATTAGCGACTAATTACACTTGCCGGTAGGCTAATTCACGAAGCATCTGTCTCGATCGTTTTGCCGTTGCTTTCTTCTTTTTCGGTTTACGTCGCGGTCGTTACAGTCTGGTCCGTTTTTCATGTTTGAAAAATTCGAACACATTCAAATGTCGAAAATTCCATAGCAGTTTTTACTCTGAAAATCCATTTCACTTGTAAAGTTTAGGACTAAATCACGCAAAATTTCAGAAAGGAGAATACCATACCAGTATTCCTTGCGAATTTTCGACAGACTGGGAACGTCTGTCCTCATCAAGCACTACTACACTCTTGAAAACTTTTGTTTACATTCTCTTCATCTTTATCTTTTGAACTCGGCGTTCCAAAATGGCGTAGTCTCCGGTACTTGTTAGGCTCACTGTCCCACTGATCTGTAAGAATACGTGAAAATTCTTCCCTCAGGAGAAAACTGATTCCTGGGTTTGAGGGGCCCTGCGTGTTCATAAGGTGCGCCTTTCTCCCTAAATGCTTCTGGATTGCGAGTGACTCCAGTCCTCTCAGATGTCTGTCAAAAGGGGAACTTGATTTTAGCAGGGTGGATGTTCTCTCCCATCGTATCTTGTGTCTAGTTTCTCTGTGATGGGTAGCAATGCTGTTTTCTTTCACTCCATTCCGTGTGTCGGCCATATGCTGTTTTACCCTTGTTCGGACACCTTTTCTCGTTTCACCAATATAAACAGCATCGCACCCATCACTTGGAACCAGATATACTCCTTCCCTAGTATTTTTGATCTTGGCCAAGATATCTTTCTCTTCATTTTCTTCTCCATCTTTCTTCCCGTTGACTATCATTATTTTGGAGTACATCTTTTAGATTGTCACCGTTTCTAAGGTAGGTATCGAATCCCTTCTCTTTTAATATCTTTTCGACTCTATAAAAATACGTCGGGCCTACTAGCTCTCCCCCCTGGTATCCTTTCTTATTCTTCACATGGCGCATCCTAACGGCTGTCTTCATCATTCTGGTTAGGAGCCCCAGGGGATATCCTAACTTGCACAGTCACATTTGCAGTCTACATAAGGAAAATATATTAAGCTAGGATCCCCCGGGGCTCCTAACGAGAATGATGAAGACAGCTGTTAAGATGTGCCATGTGAAGAAGAAGAAAGGATACCAGGGGGGGAGAGCATGAGAGCAAAAAGCGAGTAGGCCTGACGTATTTAAAAGGAACGAGTGATAGAGTCGAAAAGATATTAAAAGAGAAGGGATTCGATACTTACCTTAGAAACGGTGACCCCTCTGTGAGCGGCGCTATTCGAAAAAAACCCTGCGACAGACACTTCGAAATCTAAAAGATGTACTCCAAAATAAACGAAGAATGACAGTCAACGGGAAGAAAATGAAGAGAAAGATATCTAGGCCAAGATCAACCATACTAGGAAAGGAGTATATCGGGTTCCATGTGATGGGTGCGATGCTGTTTATATTGGTGAAACGAGAAAAGATGTCTGAACAAGGGTAAAACAGCATATGGCCGACACACGGAATGGAGTGAAAGAAAACATAATTGCTACCTATCACAGAGAAACTAGACATAAGAAAGGATGGGAGAGAACATCCACCCTGCTAAAATCAAGTTCCCCTTTTGACAGACATCTGCGAGGACTGGAGTCACTCGCAATCCAGCAGCATTTAGGGAGAAAGGCGCACCTTATGAACACGCAGGACCCCTCAAACCCGGGAATCCGTTTTCTCCTGAGGGAAGAATTTTCACGTATTCTTACAGATCAGTGGGACAGTGAGCCTAACAAGTACCTGAGGCCACGGCGTTTTGGAACGCTGAGTTCAAAAGATAGAGATGAAGATAATGTAAACAACAGTTTTCAAGAGTGTAGTAGTGCCTGATGAGGACAGACGTTTCCAGTCTGTCGAAAATTCGCAAGGAATACTGATATGGTATTCTCCTTTCTGAAATAGTGCGTGTTTTTAGTCCTAAACATTCAAATGTCACTTCTGGTTGTTCACTTTTACACAAATTTCACTTTAAATGTCCGTCTGACACTTGAAAACTTGCTTGAACAGCATTTGAAATCGTTTAACCCCAGAATCTGTACTCCGTCTTCATGACCTTGATCACGACGAACGACGACAAACAAGATGGCGGCCGCAGGATATCTTGTCTTTTCAAACTTGGTAGCGTTGTCGTCCAACTTTTTGGCTCAAAAACCTTCGTATCCCGCACTGAAAAGTGTCGTTTCTGGGCCCATAACCCTTTTTGTTGAGGAATTTTGGTGGGAAGTAATTAATCTACGGGCTGGATAATTACCTTCCCTCTCTGTGGATCTTGTTCAGTCTGGCAGGATGACGATGATCGCTTGACGGCGTCACATTGCTGCACTTCTGCAGCGATTCTGACGATCGGCCACACAGCTATGGCCGTTATAGGGCAATCGTTAGACCAGGTTAGTCCCAAGCTAAGCACAGTCACATTTAGCTACGCTAAGCCTTATCTCATTGACTAACCATCTTTGTCTCTCTGCTGGCACACGTCCGTCCTTGCCGACATCGAGAGAGGGCACGACAACACACTGTGCGTGTCACAACAATGTCGTACATCACTGTCTTTGCAGTCTGAGCACGAACCGCCAAAATGGTTCACGCCATTTTTCCCAACAATATTTTCCCTCATTGCTCAGGAAGAGGGCTGGTTGTGGTTTCGTAGAAAACCCAAACAAAATATTAGTTTGCGCGTAATGTCTAGTAACATTAGGCTTCCTATAGATTGTTCTACCTTCTAAATCATAAGGATGGGACGGTAACTGAAACCGAATTTTCGGTTTTTACTGAAAACCGAAACCAAAACCAATTCGGATTTTGTGTTGGTGTTTCGTACGGTTTTCAAAAATTCAAAAATTGATTTGTTGTGTTAAATTTATTTTAATAATTATCATTTTCTACGTATAAATGACAGCAAAGCACCTAGCCATCAAAACGAAAACTTTACGGGAAAATGGTGCCACAGCGAGATCCGTGGCTGAAAGTGAAAGCAGGAGGGAGTTAGAAGCAAGTAATACGACTGTTACAAGGGGAAAAAAATAGAAATATCTGGTTGGGATGGATGGTGGCAAAAACCAATACCGAAACTTAAACTGCGGTTTTGTGGGCGTGAAAACCGAAACTGGAACCGAAGTCAAAAAAATGAAACCGACCCATCCCTACTAAATCATAAGTGGTGTCATTTCAGGCGACCACCAAATAAATAACTATCCCTTTGACCAAACATAATAAGTTAGTGAGGTTTTCAGAGCTCACACATATATACACCAGTGACTTTCAGGTTAGAGTTTAGACCATCGTTGAGCATTCTGGAAGCGGATAATAGGTTTCACACAAATGAACAAATGAACACGAGCCCACTCAAACAAACATGTTCATTTGTTCCTGGCATAACCAAGGGTGCGGTGTCAGTTTGCTCATCACTCCTGGGTGGATGGGTAAAACGTTGGTTCTGATTTGACCAGTGACCAGTGGCATTGTTGGCAGTGCTGGTATGATCAAATCCGCAAGCCTTCCACTTGTCCTACGTTTCCTACTTTTTTGGTGAATGTCCTACTTTTCCTACTTTTAAAAAGTTTAAAATGTATTACATGCTGAATTTTGTAAAGTTCAGTACAGATGCAGGCCAGAATACAATCTGAACTAACAAATTTAACCCAATCATATTGTTACAAGAGAATTATTACGGTGTTCAAGGTTTCTTCTTTTTCGATAATTCAGTTTCTGATATCTTCTGTGAATTCTTCAGTAATTTTCTGACGATGCTCTTACAGAAGAATTTTAAGTTACTTAGGTGCACATACTTTATACACAAACTAAATGTTCTTGTATTACAATGTAGCAGGCAGTTCTCTCCTGGCAATAATTGTAAGCGAAAAAAAGAATCTCTTGCCAACCGAAAAATGGAAATTGGTTCCGAAACAGAAAAGACACCACTTTCAAAAAATTGGTGCGTCTGGTCCATTTGACTGCTTAGCTGTACAGTAACGTACAAATACTGTGCATGCAACTTCTTCACGGTAGCGTATAAGAAACTGGAAAAAATATTGCTTTTAAAGACTGCAGTTTTAAAGAACCCTTAGTGCCTTCATGGGTTGCAAAGAAGGCAAAATCTTTATAACAAGCACTTGCGGATACTTACAATGATGGGGGCATCCCTTGCAGCCACTTAAAACAGACGAGGTAATAGATGAATAAAAATGTTACCCCGTTGATTCTAATATTTCTGATGACTTGAAAAACATAGCAAAGTTGAACACTAAAGAATTGACTCTTACTGGGGAAAAATATTTCAACTGAAGCAGCCAAATGAAGAAGTAACCTCACTTAACGAAAGTTGTAAAATGCGGCCTCATGGCTCATGGAAACGCTGATGTTGAACGAGGAATCTCGCTCAAAAATGTACTGATGACACTAGGGTGCATTTCATTACAGAAGACTGAGAACTGTAAAAGACACTGTATTAAAGAAAGATGGGGCTGAAAAATTCAGTGCACCAAAGCAACTATATAAGCAATGACATGCGTAGGACTGTAACTTATTGCTGTTACTGTATTGTTGTTCCTGTTGTCCTACTTTTTTTCGAAAGTTCAGTGGAAGGCCTGAATCCATAATGTACCCCATAGGGTAGTCCTCTGGACGTGCTGGCACTCACAAAATACGTTGTCGGTGGCTTTGCCGTGGATAACAGAAGTGACCCATCGGATCCTGAGATTCGGAGATGAAACTGCAGTTGTGGCTTGATTAGAGTTGTACACAGACAAGGTTGACGCTGTATAAAAGACTTGGATCAGGAAACTGATTGTACGGCAGGTTGGTTTGAGATTTCCAAAACGTCATCTACGGTACGGGAGTAGATCCAGGAAGCACGGTATTATAAAGTCAGGTAAACAGTTCTGCGGTTGAGCATAGAGGGAATGTGCATAATTCTGTGGTAACGTGAAAGTTTGTGCCTCGAATTGGGATTGTATGACACAGTCCAACAATTTTGCCTGAAGAAGGTCCAGGGTGAGGGCTCGCACTCCTCTAAGGAGTGCTTCCCTGGTCATCACTAAGGAGGTTCTGGATATACCTCTAAATAACCATACGCGTTAGCTTCAATCAGTTGGTATCGCGTTACTAGAGACTTGCCCAATATCATGCGATCTCTTAGTACGTTCGCTGTCAGGTCTTCTGATGTGATGTTCATAAGCATTTACAGCTTATACATCTGGTGGTAGTGATCTTGGTGACCATAGTCGTTATGTAGCCTTTTCCATGTTGGTCTTGACTTAAGGTACAGTTTGAAACTCAATGAATGTTTCTGGAGCATTAGCATCAATCTGCGGTCATTATTTTGTTGTTGCCTGTCAAGAATTTCTTTGGGGTGTGGCTATGACTGGATCCAAGGCATCATCGTCTACTCCTTCTCGTCAGCGAGGCATTGGCATTGGGGTGCCAAAAATGGTAGTTGTCTTCCCCGGTGAAGGTGACAATGCGTTTGTAATTCTTCGTCTTGGCAATTAACAGTCGTGGCGTATGTGCCTGCACAGTCCATGGATCCATCTTTAGTACTTTTCCTCGGCTCTTTCTATTCTTCAAGTGGGTGAATGATCGTATGAACATGAAATAGGTATAGGACTCTTAAAGCGGTGTTAGTGCTTCGTTCTTCACGGTCAGGAAACACTCCCTCCCTGCTACCAAAAGTGTTGGGGCTTAGGCCAGTGTCTCCAAAGACCTTGGGGAATATCCATAAATTGCTATTGAATTGATTGGTGGTTCTTGAATGCTCTTGACGTGATTGGTGAAAAGGTAGCCGAGCGTGTGATTCGGTCCAAGGCCTCTTGAATTTCACCACGAACCCCAAACTCACTCCGTTTGACTCTCTGCCATATTCCCCCTTTCCTTGAAGCCATAATCAAATGGATCATATTTACTTGATTTTTTGTTTAAACCTTGTTTATGTTTAATTCATTTCAGATGCAATTCCATACTCGCTCAGAGATCGATTCCAGGTGTACAGAGACAGTGATGCTGAAACTATAATGGATGATATAGATCGAATGAAGATAGAACCGGGACAAGTTGCTGAAGATGAAGATATACCTTTTACAATTTATCAACAGAAGAAGGATGAAATGGCTGGACTAACATTTACCCGTAAGTATACAAGTCCAGCAGAAGCCATTGAGGAATGACACGTGGGAAATACTGTTTAATGTTAATCAATTGATATTTAAATTGGATGTGCTGCTGCATCAAACGGTGTTAGGCCGGAAGCCTAACTCTCTCGGCTGCATGGGTGCTCTACGGGAGAGTAGTTATTCCATTAGGGTTTTGGAAGTCTACTATTAAGTTATAGAGGCTTCAAAAGGCAGCTAATAATTTTCCTGCTCCAATCACTTGTGGTCTGACTGGCTTGGGTATCATGTAACTGTCAATGTTTAGAAGATTTCTTCCTTATTTTTGATAAGCTACCTTTTGTCGGTGGTTATATTACCTCCAATTGGTCAGTGCATGAGCACTTTTATGTCGCATAATATATTGTGAAGGTTTTATGATGCTTCGCTGTTGCTTCCTTTCATAGCTGGAGGGGTTTTCCAAGTATTACGTCCTCACTTTCTCTTGTAGGTTGTACTTCTTCACAATTGTGAATTAAGAAATGTTGGGGCCTGTCATTTATGAACAGAAGCAGAGTGGGAAGTTCGTACTAGGCAAGGAAAACTAACACAAGTATTATGTGGGCAATTGACAGTTCTAGCACACTGACTAGGCGTAATCATTTACAGTTTCTTACCTCGTTGTTAGCTACGGTCAGCCGACGGACTTCGCTTGACCTTGAGACGTTGCAGTGTTGGCCTTTGGAATCTGCCGCTGTCGCTACTCTTCTCTGGCCAAATTATCACGGTCGGGAAGGCCCCTTATGCATAAGGGCCTTTCTTGCTTCTTGAGCTTTCACTGCCGACGAAGGTTATCTTCGGCGATCGCGATCGCTAGCGGTGGCTTACTTCCAACAGTTCCCCACGGCAAGGGAGTCTCTCCTCACTTCATAACTGGTTTTCAGAGTCCCTGGCGAACTGGGGTGTCCCAGGCACTCTTTTGATCAGTTCGTCCTCGAGACGACTGCACTCGTCTCGGTACGCTTTCTGTCGCTCTTGACGAGATTCACGCTTCCTCTGCTTGTTAGACTTCTTCGGCAACGTCGCCTCCTTATTCTGCGCGAGCACCTTGAAGTACTGGTCCAGAATCTTCTGCTGATCTGCAGAAGCATTCCTCCACTGTTCCATCATGGCCTTAAGGTCCCTTCTGGTTCCTCTTTCGGTTTCTACTTTTACAACGTTCAGCAGGTTCAGCTAGGGTTGTGTTCTTGTCGTACTTCGGGTGCGGTGAGTACTGGCATTTTCCACTGCGCTCTCTGCTCCGTCTCGCATAGCCGCTTGGAACTTCTCATATACAGTCCTCGTCGACTCTTCTGTCGCTTGAACTGCTAGCGTTTCAATTGCTCTCGCCCTACTGCTGCGTCTTGGGCGACATCGGCACAGTGGTTCTTTGGCAGACGGTGTCGGTCTCTCTTGGGCGATGGGTGCCGGCGGGTCCCGGATCACAGGTGCTGGCTGATCCTCAACAACAGGCGGATCGGCTGGCCGCATCTCAAGATGAGCCTCTGGTTCTGGTGGTTCATCAGGGAACCAATCCCACTCTGGTGCTTGTTGTGCTTGAACCTCAAGCCTCCCTTCAGCTTCTTCAAGTGGCGCATCATGGTCCTTGACTACCAGCTGTGGTAAGGGTATTATCTGGGGCTGTATAGTCCTCCTTACTTTACCCCCACTGAAGTTTGAGTCCTGCTTTGCCTTGCTCTCCAGTGTGCAGCCTAGATCTTCAAACTCGTTCCTGCACTTGACTGGTTTGCCTAACACGTCCTCAAACCTGACGTGACTCGACTACTTTATAAGTCTCGGGTATCAGGATCCGGTAACCTCTACTGCTCTGTGAGTAGCCTATCAGATTTCCTACTCTTGACCGTGCGTCTAGTTTTCCGCCCCTTCTCTGCGCTGGAACTGCAACATAGGCCTTAGTTCCGAAGTCGTGCAGGTGGCGAACTGACGGTGGTCTACCGGTCCAAAGTTCCTGTGGCGTCTTGTTCAGAGTTCGGCTTGCACAAGTATTGCGAAGGTAACAGGCCGTCCGCAAAGCCTCACCCCACAAGGTTTTCTTGAACCCCCTCACCCCCACTAACATTGTGCGGGTTAGGTTCATCAACGTGCAGTTGTACCTCTCGGCGGTGCCATTTTCTTGAGGCATGTACACGTGCGTCTTCACGTGACGGATCCCGCTGGTACGTGAAAATTCTTCGAATTGTGTTCCGCAATACTCTCCACCATTGTCGGTTTTCAAAGCTCTGATTGTAAGTCCAGTTTCTTTCTCCACTCTAGCTTTGTATATCTTGAAGTGCTCTAAAGCCTCGCATTTATGTTTCATCAAGTAAACTGTAGCTTTACAATAGTAGTCATCTATAAAAGTGATGAAGTACGAGAAGCCTTGGTCAGTCTTAACCTCCAGTGGTCCGCAAACATCGCTGTGAATCAGGTCTAGCTTCCTCGAAGCTCTTTGACGTGGCGTTGTCTTGTTGAAAGGCAACCGACTCAACTTGCCGAACTGGCACGCTTCACAAACCTCTTATGGTGGTTTAAGTACTGCTTTCTCTAAACCCACTACTAGGTGCTGCTTTTGCATACGGCGTAAAGCCTAATTTCTTGCCTAATTTCTTGTACCATTCCCAATAGTCATTACTGACTTCTTTGCGCTGAGTGCAGGAATTGACTTGCTTCGTGAGTGTTGCTTCTCGTAACCTCGTATTTTTGCTCTTCGAACCTAGGGCACTCCTTGCTTCTGGCCTCAGTTGTGATAGAAAAATCCTCAATCTTGTACATATTTTCTTCCGTCCTGAAGATTCGGAACTTCGATTTAGGACTAATTGCTAAATCAATGCTGCATATCGTTGCTGGTAGGAAATGCACGCTTGCGCCATTTTGCTGCATCTGTCCGAGGGATAGTACTCCCGTGTGTAGGGTCGGTACATGGTAGACATTGCTGAAGCTCACATTATACCCATGTAGTGTCAACTGTACAATTCCTTTCCCCACGATTGGTGTCTGCGACTTGTCTGCTAAGACGGCAGTCTCTCCTTTTATTTCTTCGTAGTACAGTAGATAAAATCTTCCTTACTGAAAAACATGTGCTTAGTAGCGGCACAATCTAGTTTCAGGGATCGTGGAGCAATACACCCATATACTCGATGCGTAGTAAGAGGGCTTACCATTCTTATCAACTGAGACTGGCCCTCGTCTCTTCAATTTGCAATCCCTTGCAAGAAGTCCCTTCTTCGAGCAATTAAAGCAGATTCGCTCTTCTTTCCTCCATGCTCCTGTGACATTTAAGTGTTGTTCCTGTACAACCGACGGATTAGCAACTTGGGTCTTGGCAATCTTCAAAATCGATTGTCTCTCACTGCTCGCTTGTCTTGCCTTACCGGGATTTGTGTTGGTACTCATTAATTATTAAGTTGCCAACCTTCTGGATGGTATAGTCCTTTTTGTCTTACGAGTCGCAAATTATGGCGATCTTGCGGCAAACCTCGTATCATGAAAAGGCAGACTAGTTCTTCACTGACAGGAGAGCAACCAGCCTTCTCAATCTCGTTGGCACATCGTTGTACCTTCAAGACGTAATCCCACCCCGTCTGGTGTGGGAGAAATCTGCATTCGATGAGCTCCGTGAGTGCATCCAGCCTACAAAGTTTCGACTTGGTGGTGAAGGTTTCAAGTTGCGTCCAAATGTCTTTGGGATCAGTAAACTTGTTCAATCTCAGCAAGTTCTTGTTGTCTAGGATCACCAGTATTATTCTCCTACGTGTTGCTTTGTCTTCTTCAAATTTGTTCTTAACTGCAGGCTCTGTATCAGGATTAGGCTGTACTGCAGTACAATTTACAAATTTCAGCAACTTTCTCTCTTCTAAGGCGAATTCAAGCCTAATTCTCTAGTCATCTTCTTCGAATTGTGGCAGACCCTTGCTCTGGTACAAAGACTTCGTGTTGTCAATTACAGCCATGATTCTTGCAAAAAAAACTTCTCTAAAACGTCATGCCATAATCAATTGTCCATCAAGTTGATTTTTCCTTCTCTAGAAAAAAAAACTCGTAAAAAAACGTTATTTTCTGCAAACTGGTCAAGCACTTACACAATAATTCTTATTTGTAAATAAATCATCTTTCGCTTCTTAATGATTGCGTGTATGTAGGCATAAATCACTAAAAAAAGTCGTTGTGTGTATTGCAACAAAATTCTAAAAAATATTCAAACTCTGGAATATTCCCGTCGTCTAAGTGGTGGCCGCCATCTTTAATTTTTTTTTTCAAAATTTCTCGGAATTTACGTGGAACACGACGTAACAGTCCATTCTTTTGAGAAAAAAAATTGCATCGTTAAATTTGCCTCATTAGTTTTGATGCTAGTACGTTTGGCGCCGATCCGGGACTTCCCCGTTATTACTGCTGTTGCTGGGCCCGTAACCAAGAAATGTTGGAGTCTGTCATTTCTGAACAGAAGCAGAGTGGGAAGTTGGTACTAGGCAAGGAAAACTAACACAAGTATTATGTGGGCAGTTGACAGTTCTAGCACACTGACTAGGCGTAAGCATTTACGGTTGCTTACCTCGTTGTTAGCTGCGGTCGGCCGACGGACTTCGCTTGACCTTGAGATGTTGCGGCGTTAGCCTTCAAAATCTGCCGCTGTCGCTGCTCTTCTTCTCCGGCCAAATTATCACGGTCGGGAAGGCCCCTTATGCATAAGGGCCTTTCTTGCTTCTTGAGCTTTCACTGCCGACGAAGGTTATGTTCGGCGGATCGTCAGGTTGACTGCTCCCAAAAGTCTAACACGTCCTTCGTCGTCTGCTGTCAGTCGGCAACAGGAATGGCCGTCGGCCAAAACGGAAGTGCACCACGTAAACCTGGTGGCTTACTTCCAACCAACCCTTCAATGCCACACAGTTTAGCAATATTACCCGTTACAGGTATTAAAGCTACGTGCATTAATATTCATGACTAAGATGATAGATATTCATGAGCCTAATTTGCTTAATAAGATTCTAATTAAAAGTCTGCATGTTGGATAATATATATTGCACTTGCACGTGAAGACTGAGCAAACTTGTACTGTACTGGCTCGAATGTAAAGCGAATTGCCGTTTTGGGCTCATAAATTTGGCAAAACTTAAATGGGCAAGATTCTGCTAGTGCGTCTATTACCAATATAGTTGATATTATAATAGTTCAGCCAGTGCCGATTCAGAATCATAATTTTCACCATTACTGTGTTGGTTTTTTTTCTTTTTAATTGTCACTCCGTTACAATTTTTAAGCGCCAATTTTGGTTATATTTTAGTTTTTGCTAAAGAGAGAGAGAGACTTCTCATTAGCATTAATGGATAGCTCTCGAAAAAACTATTAGAGTGGAGTATTAAATTTCAAATTTGTTCAAAATTTGGGCGAGTTATGGATTTAAACGCGAATATAAGACGAAGATGCAGTTTTAATGGAAAAAATTTGGAAAGAATTACCGTCTTATATTCGGGCCAGTACAGTAGTTAATCAAATGTAGGAACAGGTTTAATTTATTAAGCTCCCTCTTTCAAGATAATTTGAATTGATATTCCACTAATGGTGTTGTGTCTTAACATTTTGAGCATTGCGTTTTATACCATCTCCTCAGTGTTGGGTTAAAGTGTAGTTAATAGCATTGTAAAAATATGGCATTCACTTTCATCCAAAAATACTTTCCTTTACTTATTGGGTTGAATTGTTTATTTGCTCTATGACCAAACCTTCTAAGGTTTGGGCATAGAGCTTTAAATAAACAATGTAAGCCATTAAGTAAAGGTAAGTATTTGGTGGACGAAAGTGAAACTAAATTTTTTAAAACTTAAAAACTTAATGCTTTCTTAGCTCACCACCAGATGGCATACCTGTTCACATGCCAGCAGGCCTTGTCACCAATCCTCCATTGTCGTTTTGGGTTCAGTCACTGAGGTTGAGTGTTTTTGCTCTACGAAAAAATATCAAATTTAAAGCATTTAGAAAGTGTTTCTCATGAGTTGGTAGTGTGTTGTCACATTATAGCGGAGTTAAACATTTCACCTGCAGACGACGTCAGACGTGTGAATTCCGCGTTAATGTGTAGTGTTTATTTATATGACGAAGAAGTCATAGGTACTGAGAGAAAATAGCGGCACTCCGACCAATAAATAAAATGCAGCAGTAGTGTTCCACTTTCTCGTATTCATGTTGTACTTCCCTTGACTGTATACTATTGTTGGCACAGTTTGATATTATTGGCCCTGACACAGGATTTCCGAAATTCACATCTATCCCCCACCCACCCAACAGTGAGGCCCAATTTTAGGCCCTACGGATGTGTCGGGTCTTACCTGTAGATGTTATGAAGTTTGCAACTAGTACGTTAGGAACTTTAATGAACAATTAAGAGTCAAGAACACGTTAGGGTTATTGACAAGATCAACCTCGAAGCAAGTCGGTGAAGGCTGTTGAATCTTATGACAGCAGTAAGCAAAGTCTTTTCACCCGCGATTGTCACAATAAGCCAGAAGACAATTTGTCGTCCAATAGCGTTTCTTCATCAGGGGGTAAAAGGAAGTCCAACGCTAAAAATACATGGTTTACAGTCTTAATGTAAGAAATGAAGAACACACACTACCACCAATATACCACCATAATAATATTAAAACTTGGTGGTAGTGTGTGTTCTACATTTCTTAAATTATGTCTACCCAACACCACTGGGTTACCCTTTTTTTCCATGGTTTAAAGTTCAAAGATGGCTATGCTTGTCTCGTTGCCCAAGATAACGAATAGATAACACTCTGGTGCAAGTTTGGTAATGAGAGTGATAGCAAGTGCAGCAACAAGAGTGATTTTGCTGACTACAAACCACTGAAGGATTGCCGACGACACGCACGCAACAGTATTAGGTATTGGATGAAGGTTAACCACAAGCATCTTGAGTTTACTTAAGCATCATGTTCCATCGATAAGAACAAACGTAGTATCCGTGGGTGTTCTGCAGAAAGCAAGCTTTTTTGTTTACTTTCTGAAGTAGTTGTGTAGTGAAGCATCCTAAAGAAATTGAAGTGCTGAACATACGGAGATGACGGGATAAATTTTAATTTGTAGGTTTGTACCCTGTCAAAGCTCAAGATTAAGTGCATAACTAATGATAATAAAGTTGGTTGCGAGTCGAGTCCATCCCTGGAAGCTTCTCCAGTTGAGTGTGCACGGATATGTATAGACATATGACTATATGGGACATGATGAAAGACGGTAATTAAGTTCTGCATTACTGCAACAACTGAGACAACAGTGGGGAAAAAGAAGAAGAAACTTGGCCAGAATGACTTTTAACGTATGGCGTGTATGCCTGGGGTATATGAGGTACGAATTAATTCACAGAAGGCAGACGTCTAGACTAGTAAAATGCCTTGAAGATGTTGTTATTGAACCGCTCAAGACTCGTTGCGAGGAATGCTAACTGGGCAGGTTCCCTACGACACCGGTTTAAGCAGAGCAACTTCAAACATACCGACAGGAAGCTTCATTTCATCCACAGTAACTTATGTGGTCCTATGTCGACGCCAACACTAGAAGGAGAGATGTATTACATGTCATTTATAGAGAACTGCACTAGAAGAGCCTGGGTATATCTTTTTTGGAAAAAGTGAAATTTTCTCTACCTTCAAGAACTGGAAGTCAGGTCGAGATAGAAACCTGAGAACGAGGTTTAGAAGAATAGGCCTACATCGAAAAATGCAACCATCGTAGTTTGAATGTTCTCTAACTACGGTAAAAAATTTGTTGACGCTCAAACCTAAAGTCAAAAATACTTGTCAGTATTTTGCGAATTTTCGATATGTGTTTTGTCCATACAAGTGTAAAATATGATGCTCCTATCTTCTTCAGGCTTAAATAAACGTGCTTCTTCAGTTATCTACATCGCTGTTGTGCTAGCTGATCGAGGAAAATTAGAAAAAAACGTGGGGATCGTAGCCCTCACTGTGTGGTAGGCCAAGCTTGCTGCTGTTGCCGTTTTGCACCGGGCCGTGTTTGTTCACTGTCATGGCAGTGGCACTTTCTAGTCAGGTGTTCACTAAGTTGCCGACTGATTATATATTCGATAGATGGGTTTGACGGTTCCTGCAGGTTCATAAGTGATCCACCTTCCGAAATTTTGTGTTGAATTGCCAGTTATTCTATTCCCCTCAAATGTCGATCCCTTCTGGAGTTAGATACTATTAGAGTTGACGTTTTATTCCAAGCCATGTGATGATCAGTACTCATGCAGTGATGCGAGATGCTGTTTGTCATTACTTTATTTCTTGTATCTGCCATGTGCTGTTTAACCCTTTCTATCACTCCCTTCCTCGTCTCCCTATATATATATAGCATCACAATCACTGCATGGTACTCGGTATACCCGGCGGGGTGTTGGTGATGCCCGCCTACACCCCGGAGGGAGTATACCGAGTACCATGCAGTGATTGCGATGCTGTATATATAGGGAGACGAGGAAGGGAGTGATAGAAAGGGTTAAACAGCATATGGCAGATACAAGAAATAAAGTAGTGACAAACAGCATCTCGCATCACTGCATGAGTACTGATCATCACATAGCTTGGAATAAAACTTCAACTCTAATAGTATCTAACTTCAGAAGTCATCGACATTTGAGGGGAATAGAATCACTGGCAATTCAACACAAAATTTCGGAAGGTGGATCACTTATGAACCTGCAGGAACCGTCAAACCCATCTATCGAATATATAATCAGTCGGCAACTTGGTGAACACCTGACTAGAAAGTGGCACTGCCATGACAGCAAACAAACACTGCCTGGCGCACAACGGCAACAACAGCAAGCTCGGCCTAACACACATTGAGGGCTATGATCTCCACGTTTTTTTTAATTTTCCTCGCTCAGCTAGCACAACAGCGATGCAGATAACTGAAGAAGCACGTTTATTTAAGCCTGAAGAAGATAGGAGCACCATATTTTACACCTGTATGTATGGACAAAATGCCTATCGAAAATTCGCAAAATACTGATGAGTATTTTTGACTTTGAGTTTGAGCGTCAACAAATTTTTTTGCCAAAGCCTACATCAGAACAACGAAGAGGAAAGTTGAATGCACGGTGTCAAGTGGAGTATCTCATAGGGTATGGCGCAGGAAAGTCTGGATATAGAGTATGCAAAAGCTATAGAAGATAATTGAAAGCTATGAAGTAAGATTTGACGAGGAGGTCAAATATGAATGTGGAATAGGTCTTAACCAATCCTCTCCAATGTCGGTCGCCACTCGCCATATGGCGACTCAGCAGTTGGCAACTCGCCATTTGGCCACTTGCCTTATTCACCAAAATGGCGACAAGCAATTGACAATGAAAGTCAAAGAGCGATTTCTCGGGAACCGTACAAGTTAGATACAGACGGTTTGCGGTGCCATGTTCAGATTGTTAAGGGCTACGTAACTGCTTTTCTGCATTAATACTGCGGTTAAAGAAAATTTTACAATTTCGTAAATGCATAAATTAGAAAAACCATGCATCGTGTAAAGATGTATTTGGTAGGTGGCGAGTAGAAATTGTGAAATGGCGAGTGCTTTCTATGGTCTACTGGCCAAGTGGCGACTGCTACTGGATTGACATTCAAGAGGGTTGGTCTCAACATGCAACGTATGTCTCGAGCAGAGATTAAGGAGTCTCCAGTCACAGCAATTCAAGGTGACATCCCGTTGAATATGATGAGGATGGAGAGAGCATGAGCCAGAGCAGATACCCCCTGAAAAAGAACCGATTGTGGAATACGGAACCGAAGATGAGACAGCTGAGTTAAATACACCTGAGCTGTGCCACCACAACTTGCAGAGAATGCGGTCTACGACCAGTTCAGGAGCACTGTGTATCGAGCAAGACAACAGGCACATCAACTTAAGGAGTAACCCCACAATGAAGGTCGTCATTACATTCAGCCAAGGGAGTCACTGACAGTGTAGTTCACACAGTTTGTATATGGATGCATGGCTGAAAGCTTCAATACTAGAGACACAGGAGTTGGTCCGTCAGGGCGAAGCATTTCTTCAAGAAAGCAAGTATCTTCAGATTCCACTCCGTCCTATAGGCAGAGACGCCGTGTAAGTTTCCAAGAGGACACGTCTTCCTCGTTGCTGTTGAGGTAGACTGAGACAAAAAGGAGGTCAAGTCCCCAACTCGCAAAGAAGCCAGATGCGAGTGGAGGTTTCTGTTGGAGTGATGCAAGCATCATTGTTGTTCGCGTCAGGCTTAATTGTTGGAGCCACTCTAGTTTTGGACTGCATGAACACTTATCTGCACAGATAGCGATCGTAAAGAAGGGCTTCTGAAAAATGCAATGACTGTGTGGCATGTGTGAATAACTACCAAGTTATCAATGGCTGTTACATAAAGGACAGTAATGTAAATCCAAAGTGTGCCTACCAGATTGTGCCAAGTGTTGTGGAAGATAGGCATCGCCAACCAGTCTACAACTGGTAAGCCTGTTTCGTATGCGAGTTCAATAACGTCCTAGACCCAACTGTACTCTGTATTCCTTATCAGAAAGAAGAGAATCTAACGTAGCAGGCAAAGAACAAATATTAGACGGGCGAGCCTCCTGCGCTGTGGGCTGCGTCCCAATCTAAGATGGCAGAAGCTGCACAAGTGGAAACTTTAACCTTGACCTTCTGTCCTATCGATCCCATCGTCCTGCCTGGGTGTGGATTCATCGTCTAATTGCCATGAAAATATTACCAAAACCCCCTCATCACACGGTGCGTCGATTCAAAACACATTTTCGACTGGAGGAGTGCAAGTCTGGGCAGCGTCGCCGCCGTTTCAAGTCAGCCATCTTCTGCTGTTATCGCGAAGTGACAATAAGAAGTGATGTCGCCGGAAGTGAGCCTGTTGGTGGGGCCAGAGTTGCCAATGCTAGCTGGACCAGGACATCTAGCATTCGTTAACGCCAGACAAGCAAGCTGGCGAAACATAAGCATGAAACTGTTGTCGTAAAGAGATTGTACATTTCACCGGCCCCCCCCCCCCCCCCAAAAAAAGAGTAATACTCTTAATTATGGCGTAGCCAGAGAAAAGGGAAGTAACTAGTCCATCCAGAATGTCCATTGGCGTTTCTAGCTGCTGTGGTCTAGGACACAGGAGATACTCTACCATCTAAAAAGGACGATAAAACTGTGAATTTGGGTGGAGCCCCTGTGTTGGGCAACATTTTCGTTATGCTCAGTGTACCAGTTGAGGTGACGTCGACAGGCCTCAGTACCTTGACATTCGCCCTCGCCATGTTACCATGGTTCCAGGAAACGGGGATTACGTCACTACTTAGCCGTTTACCTACTAGGTATAGCCACATAATCATGGTGTAGTTGATGGAGGGACGTTACCAAGTGAGAGCAGTAGCATTGTGATTGGGTTGGAGTTGGTTGCACATTACTTTTGGGTTTATTTGGAAAAGAAATGCTGTAGTCAATCGGGGTTCTTCATTTTCCTGAAGGACTGTGGCAATCACAGGAAGAGGTAATCCTACTTGTTTTCTGCGGAATTTGGTTTAGGGGACACAGTCCCATGAGACCAGCTAAGTAATAGTGAATTAATGCTGAGAAATACCAGTCGTTAGGGCAGTGACCTTACGGTCTCGACACTTTCTTGTGATTTTACGGTAAAGGTACCACTGGAAATTGTGATTGAAGGTTGTTTTAGAAAGGGCTAAGAGGCCTTTTTCTTGGCAGCACATTATTCCCCCAGAGCCCTGGACAGAAAGTGTGCAATATGCAACGTTAGTCGCAGAAATGTCGTGTTCCCTGCAGAAGAAATTGAAGCTCATATGAGATGAAGAAAAATACTAGTGAGTCAGAATAATAAAATATTGTATTGTTTGTCTACCGTATTTATTGCAGCCCCCAGCCTGTTAGTAAATTCTCGCCACTTTTAATTTATCCAAAACACGTACAATTTCCTTTCAGGTTTATTGCCACTTTATTATTATTGTTAGTTACCTACAGACTAACAGGCTGAGAAAAGAGAAACTCTTCTTCCTCTCTTTTACTCCTGTGCAAGTGAACTTGGCCAGTGCAGCTGACATGTAGGCTTTTTCTGTGGCTTTTACATTAGTAATCACGGTGGCCTGGGACAACATTGTAATTGAGGGGCACTAAGATCCAGGGCGCAGTGACCTGTTAATAGTCGTGAAAGAACGCAAGTTAGAATGCGGTTAAATGATTGCACTTTTGCACCTTGTATATGCTCCAATATCGGTTAAAAATGCTAACAGCATTGACGTTGGTACTCCATCATCCCCCACCCACAAAAATGTTTCTTATTTGCCAAACATATATTACCTTGATAATTTTGCATTACATTGTCCTCAATAGAATGTCTCCCTGGAGGCTTTTCGGCTGCGTGTAGCCACCTGCCTGCATGTTCCCACTGCGCCTGCGCGACTCAGTCCTCCTCTATAAAAGCGGGAGCATGGCTGCTTCCGACATTCATTTTCCTCCAGAGGTTCCTACGCGTCACCTCGCTCTTCGTCTCCCGCCTTTCGCCCAGGAATTTGAATTCCCGTCCTTTTGCCCACCGGCTTCATGATGGCAACCGCCAAAGACTACTCAGCTCATGACGTCCTTACACCCATCGCTCCAGCTTCGGATGCTGTGCTTTTACCTGCTCCCCCGCCGCCTGTCCGCAACGACCACTGGGCAACCGGCTTAGACCGGGATGCCCATGTCGCCAACGACGAAGATGATTCTCCGCTTCAAGATGGCCAACGTACGCCGCCTCCTCCCGATCTTACAGCCTTGGAAAAGGACTTACGTCAAGCCAAAGCACTCTTCCGTGAAGCTAAACGGAAACTCCGACAAGCCTCATCCACACATATCAGCCTTTCGGCCACTAATTCACCTCTCGACCTTTCGTCCAAATCATCTCGCAGGGATCACAGTGTAACCTGCAGTGAAGCTCACAACCTCGTCGACTCTCTTTCGTCATTACGCAAGGACGATCCTGAAGCCCCGCCTTCTTGCTCTTCGTCCGCGCGCCGGGCCGACACGCAAGATTGGGTAGCATCAACTGTAAGCCATGACAGCCGTAAGCGGCACTCCCCCGTCCTTACGCCCGCAGTGAAGAAACCGAGACACTCCACCCTTTCGGCCACGACCAATGTGCTGCCTGCTGTCGCGCCACAAATTGCGCCGCTCGCTCTTAGGCCTGCTGCCAGACACATCCAGTTTACGGACGACAACACAGACGACCCAACCATTCCCCTTGCGTCATTACTCAAAGCAGTAGAAGAGACAGTCCCAGACTGTTTTTTGTGCAAACCATCCCACTCCGCCGACACCCCTGTTATTAACAGAGGACTCAAAACTGGCTTTGGATTTGCCCTTCGCGACAAAGACGCCAAGCCCCGCAGCCTTCTAGGCCAATCAACAACATTACTGACTTGTTTACTCCGGAACGGCAGCTCTCTTTTGGGCAAGGGTGAGCCCTTACAACTGGACATGGAATGGGGGTTGTAAGTCAAGCAGTCGTGAGTCAAGCTTTTTCCGCCCCTTCGGCGATGGCGCCACCAACCCAAGAAACTTTGACACTTACCCAGAATGCGAGTTTCTATTTTGCCAAACATATTAACCTGATAATTTTGCATTACATTGTCCTCAATTAATGTTCTCCCTGGAGGTTTTTAGTTGCTTGTAGATGCCTGCTTGCATGACCCACTGCGCATGCGCAGTCCTCTCTATATAAGCGAGAACGTGGTTGAACTCGGCATTCATTTTCCTCCAGAGGTTCCGCCCGTCACCTCGTCTCCCAACTGGATTTTGGATTTCTCCACTCGTCTCCATCGATGGATGTCGCATCGTGCGACACTGCTTTCACCTCGGATGCTGCTCTCTCTCCGCCGATCATCTCTCCCGCCGTCGACCGTTGCGCGCCCGGCCTAGTACGGGACGTGCATGCCGGCAACATCAACACCGACGACTCACCGCTGCAAGACGGACAGCGCTCGCCGCCACCTCCCGCCCTGTCGGTCCTCGCCGAAGACGTGCGACACGCCACGGCGCTGCTTCGAGACGCCAAGCTGAAGCTCCGGGAAGCCACGGCCCATGCCGGCTTACCACCAGACGACTCACCGCTTGACTTGTCTTCAAGATCGTCACGCAGAGAATACAGCGTCACATGCAGCGAAGCGCACAACCTCGTCGACTCGGTCTTCTGCCGTTTTGCCGACAAGACACCGATGCCTCCCCCGTCATGCACCGCATCTGTACGGCAGACCAACACTCGTGACTGGGTCGCTTCTACTACGAGCCACGACAACCGCAAGCGTGCGTCGCACACCGTCGCTCCGCCGGCCAAGAAATGCAAGCCCTCGGCAGTGTCGCACGACCCCACCACGGGTTCCCGACACTCCCAGATGCCGCCACCGCCCGCAAAGCATACTCACTTCCCGGACGACATCGACGACCCGACCTTGCCTTTGGCTTCCCTTCTCAAGACAGTCGAAGACACCGTTCCCGATTGTTTCCTGTACAAGCCGTCCGAAACTGCTGATGCCCCGGTAATAAACAGAGGCCTCAAGACCGGCTTTGGCTTCGCCCTCCGCGACAAGGACGCAAAACCCCGCAGCCTACTAGGCCAGTCGACGACTCTGCTCACCTGCCTGCTTCGCAACGGCGGCGCCCTACTGGGCAAAGGCGACCCCTTTCTGCTCGACACGGAACCACCAGCCCCACAGCCCGGCCGCGAATCAAGCTTCTTCCGTCCAAACGGCGACGGCGCAACCAACCCCAAGAATTTCGACACATACCGGGAATGCGATTCCTTTGCAGCGAAGTCAAGATGGATTTTGGATCAGCGTTAACCATCCCCAAAAGAATTGAAGTGCCGTCTTTTGTCTTGTACGACAACGACAAGTGTTTACGCCTAAGCCTACGAGCCGCTTCACAAGCTGACTTCTTGAACACCGCAGTCAACGCACTTTGTGAGAAGCTGTCGGCCGATGCCAGCCCCGAGGAGATCCGCAACCTGTCATCACTCATCTCGCAACTTTTCCAGAAAGCAAGTTTTGCAACATACCACTCGTTGAACTGGGCCATTAGAGCTCTATTTAACAACACCTTACTTCTACGAGAAGCTGCCCTTAAGTCCGCACACAACTTGAACGAATCAACCAGACACCGTCTACGCAACCAGCCACTTCACGAGTCCGACACGCTCTTCAGGGGATTGATCCCGTCACTAGCCCCTCATTTGGACATCTCCCGTAAGCCTAAACCCGTACGGCAAGACAAGTTGGCCTTTCGTTCATCTAAACCAAACCGGCACCAGGGCGGCCGCTCGTCCCCCGAGAAACCATCGACTTCTTCGAGTGTCGCACGATGCGACACTCCCTCCCGCAAAGCACAGCCCTTTCGGGCCGACCGACAACCACACTCTCGGCCCAACCAGCGCTTATGCGGGAAACGCGCCGCAACTCCCGACCGCCGCAGCCGACCCTCCTCTCTCGGCGGCCGCAACCAATGACTGTCGCCGGCTCTCTCGCTTCCCTGTCGGCGCGAGACTACGCCATTTTCTCCCGGCTTGGGAATCGCTGTCGCACAACCAAGAAGTCCTCACGATCATAAAAAAAGGCTTTCGGCCCACCTTTCTTTCAAAACCACCACTCGCATCAAGCCCTCCATGGGATTTTACGACCCCAGTGTCGCACTCCCTCACGTCAGAAATTTCACTTCTCCTAGCAAAGAATGCAATCATCAAAAAACAAAACCCGGGGCCGGGATTTTACAGCTCCATCTTCACCCGACCGAAGAAAACAAGGGGTCAAAGACTAATTTTCAATATGAAACCATTAAACAAATACATCGACAACCCCCACTTCAAAATGGAAACACTAGAATCCATCCGCCTCTCCTTCAAACGAAACGATAGGACGATCTCCATAGACCTGGAAGACGCATACCTTCATGTCCCACTCCACCCGTCAGCCACAAAATATTTCCGCTTCATCTACAATAGCCAGGTTTACGAGTTCCGCTGTCTTCCTTTCGGTTTGAACGCGCCAAGAATCTTCACCACGGTTCTAAAACCAATTTTAGCACACCTCCACCAACATCAAATCAAAGCGAGTGCTTACCTCGACGACTGGGCCCTACACATCCAGGCTCCCACCGTCTCGAACAAGACAGGGACAGAACAATCAGGTTACTGAGCCAACTGGGCCTCGGCGTCAACATCCCCAAATCTCGCCTCACCCCGCAACAAAAATTACGTTCCTAGGCGCCTCATTCAATCTCTCATCGGCCCAAATCTCTCCATCACCCGACAGAGTACAAGACCTTCTCCGTCACATTCGCCACTTTCAGTCTCAACCGACATTCTCCCTACGGGAACTAAATTCTCTCATCGGGAAGCTAGACTCATTAGCATCACTCGTCCCCTACGGCCGCTGGATGGTACGACCCTTCCACCACCACCGGATCGACAACTGGTCAAACCCTCATCTCAACCCAGATCACCAGTTCCCCTTCCACGACGACTTTCCTCGCAACAGCTTTCTTTGGTGGAAAGACGTCATGAACCTCACGAAATCGGTCCCTTTCCACGAACCACCCCCAAACCTCATCATCTTCATGGACGCATCGTACCACGGCTGGGGAGCCCACCTAAACAACCTGGAAACATCAGGAACTTGGCAGGAAGGAAAACTTCAGCACATCAACTTCCTCGAACTTCATGCAATCCTCTTGGCTTTACAGCATTTTCTCCCATCCATAAAAAACCAAGTGGTCCAAATACAAGCCGACAACACCACGGCACTAGCCTACATAAAGAAACAAGGTGAAACCAAATCCAGACTTCTCCACAATCTAACTTCAGAGATTCTCAACCTTTGCATCTCCAACAATATTACCCTACTGCCTCTCCACATCCCAGGGAACAGGAACGTCATTGCAGACTCCCTCTCACGTCGCTCACCACCAACAGGGGAATGGTGCCTCAAGAAATCCATCTGCGAATCTCTCTTCATGACGTGGGGTACCCCCATGATCGACCTATTCGCCACGAAGCACAATGCCAGACTTCCCGACTACATCAGCCCAATTCCGGACGATCAAGCTCTAGCAGTCGACGCCCTGACGTACCCATGGCACAACCTCTATGCATACCTGTTCCCACCTTTCAAGCTGCTTCCCCAAGCACTTCAAAAAGCCGAAGAAAGCCAAAGCCTCTTCCTCCTAATAGCCCTACTATGGCCATCAGCACCGTGGTTCCCACACCTACTGTCTCTACTGGTAGACACCCCAAGAACCCTCCCTTAACTCCCAGATCTTCTGTCTCAACAAAAAGGGTCGAAACTTCACCAAAACCTCCCCAACCTAAACCTTCACGCGTGGCTACTATCATCAAACTCCTCAAGAAGGCTGGAATTCATAAAGATGATGCCACCCGGATCGCCACAAGAGCCACCAGAGAATCAACAAACAAGATGTACGACAGCCATTGGGCGAAATGGTTTCATTGGTGTTTCCCAAGGGAAATCAATCCAATCAACCCCACTCTACCTGAGCTACTAAGATTCTTCACCGACCTCTTCGACATCGACAAACTAAAAGGCTCTACAATACTTGTATACCGGTCTGCCCTAAACTCAGTCTTCAAAGCAGCAGACAAAACTAACTAACCTAGACAACTATCGCATCTCGGCCCTACTCCGCTCCTTTGAAAACGATCGACCTGCTTCAAGAAGACAATTCGCAGACTGAGACCTCTCAATAGTACTCCAATCCCTAATGGAAGCCCCCTACGAACCAATGCAAGACAGCTCCCTACACCTCTTAACTAGGAAAACGGTCTTCCTCGTGACATTGGCAGCTAGCGCCCGCTGTTCCGAAATCCAAGCCCTGTCAGCCGACCCAGCCTACTGCATCTTCGGCCCAAACTTCTCTTCAGTAACCCTTCACCCAAGACCGGGTTTTCGAGCCAAAACTCAAAAACCTTCCGAATTGACAAAACCCATTTCCTTCCCAGCACTCACGAGCTTCACAGGAAATGAACCAGAACGCCTTCTATGCCCCATTCTGGCACTCCGGTTTTACCTCACAAGAACCCAACACGAAGGCGTCCGCAGAGGCAGAAACCAACTATTTCTACCCGTTGACTTACAGACAGGGGAAACTTCAGCCGCCATGATTTCTCGATGGATTAAGAAAACAATCGACATCGCATACGACAAGGCCAACCTTAGCACACAGAGAGCAACAGCACACGAGGTCAGAGCAGTGTCAACGTCGTGGGCATACCATAACGCCACCCCAATTGAAGAAATCCTTCAAGCCGCTTCCTGGCAATATCCAACGACATTTACGTCACACTACCTAAGGAACATGTCAAAGGAAAAAGAAGGACTACACCGGTTGGGACCAATCGTCGCAGCCAGAACTGTGGTCAACCCCCCTTAAGCACATTCAGAATGAAGCTGAAGCAAGCTGTCCCAAAGATGGAAGCAAGCCATCTACAAACGGAAGCAAGCCATCCAGAAGGAAGCAAGCCATCCATGGAAGCAAGCCATCCATGGAAGCAAGCCACCCACTGAAGGAAGCAAGAACCCTCAAACAACGGTCCTTTTCAGGGCCACCAAATCCCACGAAAGAGATCCAAATTCCTGTTTCCAACCACCTGTTCTGAATAAAGTGCAAATTTTTACATAAAATTTTGGGGGAAGCCTGCTTGCAACCCGGGGTGCCCCGTCAGATCGGTGCCCGCCACCACTTTTTGACGAGGTCTGCTGATAATGCAAAATTATCAGGTTAATATGTTTGGCAAAATAGAAAGCACAATTTGCCGGCCCCCAGCCAGGCCGGCTAAAAATTGTTTCTTTTTTGCCTAAAACATACTTAACCTAAGCCCGCCCTGCCTCCCCTCTTGAGTCACCGCCTGACAGATTGAGAGGAAAATGTATGCCGAGTTCAACCACGTTCTCGCTTATATAGAGAGGACTGCGCATGCGCAGTGGGTCATACAAGCAGGCGTCTACAAGCAACTAAAAATCTCCAGAGAGAACATTAATTGAGGACAATGTAATGCAAAATTATCAGGTTAGGTATGTTTTAGGCAAAAAAGAAACAATTTTTAGCCGGCCTGGCTGGGGGCCGGCAAATTGTACTTTCTCTGCAGTGAAGTCAAACTGGATTTCGGAACCGCCTTCACCATCCCCAAACGAGTCGAGGTCCCCTCCTTCGTTTTATACGACAACGACAAATGCTTACGCATGAGCTTACGGGCCGAGTCTCAAGCTGACGTGCTGAACACGGCAGTGAACACACTATGCGAGAAACTTTCGGCCAACGCCACCCCCGAAGAAATTAGCAACTTTTCGTCCCTCATCACACAACTTTTTTCAAAAAGCAAGCTCTGCCACCTACCACTCCCTAAACTGGGCAACACGGGCTTTGTTCAACAACACGCTACTTTTAAGAGAAGCAGCTCTCAAATCCACCAACAACCTCAACGAATCAAAAAGACATCGGCTTCGCAATCAACTGCTTCATGAGTCCGATAACCTCTTCCACAGATTGATCCCGACTCTGGCACCTCACCTTGACATCTCTCGTAAGCCCAAACCATTTCGTCAAGAAAAATCGTCCTTTCGTACATTAAAGACAAACAAACACCAAAACCCTCGATCCCCATCCGAATATTGGAACAAACCATCAACTTCCACAAAGTCTTCACGGAACGACAACTCAAACAATCACAAGAATCAGTCCTTTCGGCCTGAACAGCAGTCACGTTCCCGTCCCAATCAACGGAGCAACCAAAAACGTGCCACAACCCCCGACCGCCGCAGCCGCTACTCATCGCCTGGCGGCCGCATCTCCCACCGCAAACAATGACTGCCACCGGCTCTCCTGCTTCCCGGTCTGCGCAAGACTCCGCCACTTCTACCCAGCTTGGAAAAAGTTAACCCGCAACACCGACGTCCTATCAATAATCAAGAAGGGCTTTCGCCCCACGTTCCTGCCACAACCCAGGGCCGGGGTCTTACAGCACCATCTTCACCCGACTGAAGAAATCAGGAGGTCTAAGGCTCATATTCAACATGAAACCTCTAAACAAGTACATCGATAACCCTCACTTCAAAATGGAAACGTTGGAAACCATCTATCAATCCTTCAAACAAAATGACTGGACAATCTCCATAGACCTGGAGGATGCGTACCTTCACGTACCACTTCACCCATCCTCAACGAAATTTTTCCGGTTCATCTGTGACGGCCAAGTCTTCGAATTATGCTGTCTGCCTTTCGGTTTGAACGCAGCACCAAGAAATTTCACCTTGGTTCTGAAACCAATTCTCGCCCACCTACACCAAAATCAATCCAGGCGAGCGTATACCTCGACGACTGGGCCCTCCACAACCAAAACCCCTCCATCTCAAACAAAACAGGGACCACTCGATCCACCTTCTAAACCAGCTGGGGTTCGGCGTAAACCAATCCAAGTCGTGCCTCACTCCGGAACAGGCCTTCACGTTCCTAGGTGACTCATTCAATCTTTCATCAGCCACAAGCTCACCATCTCTCGAAAGAGTCCAAGACCTTCTACGCCACATACGCCAATTTCAAAACCAACAGACCTTCTCCCTCCGAGAACTAAACTCCTTTATCAGGAAGAAGGACTCGATGGCAAACCACCTTAGGGCCGCTGGATGGTAAAACCCTTTCACCACTACCGGATCGACAACTGGTCAAACCCTCAACTCAACCCAGATCAACAACTCCCCCTTTTCACGAAGACTTTCCCCAAGAAAGCCTCCTTTGGTGGACGGATGCCACGAACCTAACCAAGACAGTACCACTTCACAACCCCCCACCAACTCGTCTTCACCGACGCCTCGAACCACGGCTGGGGAGCCCACCTGAACAACCTAGACATTTCAGGCACTTGGCAGGAAGACAAATCACATCACATCAACTTCCTAGAACTTCGTACAATCCATCTGGCCCTGCATCACTTCCTCCCACACATCAGAAACCAAGTAATCCAAGTATAAGCCGACAACACCACAGCTTTGGCTTACATACGGAAAGAAGGTGGAACCAAGTCCAGACTGCTCCACAACCTAACCTCCGAGATACTCAACCTCTGTAGCTCGAACAACAACACTACTTCCCCTTCACATTCCAGGGAACAGGAACGTAATCCAACTCCCTTTCTCGCCGAACACCTCCAAGGGGAGAATGGTGGCTCAAGAAATCCATCTGCGAATATCTCTTCATGACATGGGGAACACCAATGTTAGACCTATTCGCCACGAGGCACAATGCCAGACTTCCCCATTACATCACCCCGATCCTGGACGATCAAGCAATGGCAGTCGACGCCCTGACATTTGCATGGCACAACCTTTACACGTACCTGTTCCCATCATTCAAACTCCTTCCACAGGTACTGCAGAAAGCAGAAGAAAGCCAAAGCCTCTTTCTCCTCATAGCCCCCTTCTGGCCTTCGGCTTCATGGTTCCCACACTCCTGTCTCTACTAGTCGACACCCCAAGAAGCCTCCCTCTTCTTCCAGATCTTCTGTCTCAACAAAAGGGCTCAAAACTCCACCCAAACCTATCAAACCTAAACCTTCACGCGTGGCTACTATCATCAAACTTCTCAAAAAGGCGGGAAATCATCAAGAGAATGTCATCCGATCGTCTCAAAAGCCACCAGAGACTCAACAAACAAAATGTATGATAGCCACTGGGCCAAATGGTTTCATTGGTGCTTCGCAAGGGAAATCTAATCTACCTCTCTCTATCCAAATTATTAAGATTCTTCACTGACCTATTCGATATCGACAAGCTCAAAGGCTCTACAATTCTTGTCTACCGTTCAGCCCTAAACTCGGTCTTCAAGGCAGCAGACAAAACCAAACTTCTCGATGACTACCGAATTTCAGCACTCCTCCGCTCCTTCGAAAACGTACGGCCCACAACGAGAAGACTCATTACAGACTGGGACTTGTCAATTGTCCTACAATCCTTAATAGAAGCTCCCTACGAACCGATGCAAGACAGTTCCCTTCACCTCCTAACCAGGAAAACTGTCTTCCTCGTAACACTCGCAGCAAGCGCCCGCTGTTCCGAAATCCAAGCCCTTTCAGCGGACCCAGCCTACTGGATCTTCTGCCCAAACTTTTCGTCACCCGAGAGCAGAATTTCGTGCCAAGACACGGAAGCCATCCGAACCACCAAAACCCATCACATTTCTAGCCCTCTCCAATTTAACAGGAGACGAACCTGAATGCCTGCTATGCCCCGTCCTAGCTCTCCGCTTCTATCTCACCAGAACCCCAACACTAAGACATCCGTAGAGGTAGAAGCCAACTTTTCCTGCCTGTAGACCTTCAAACAGGAGAAACTTCTGCTGCAATGATCTCCCGTTGGATAAGGAAAACTATCGACATCGCCTACGACAAAGCCAACCTGCGCAGGGAAAGAGCAACATCACACTCAACGACATTCACCTCCCACTACCTGAGGAACATGTCAAGAGAGGAAAGGGGACTACACCGGTTAGGACCAATCGTTGTAGCCAGAACTGTGGTCAAGCCCCCCCTTAAGCACATACAGAACGAAGCAGAAGTAAGCCATCCCATGATGAAAGCAAGCCAACCATAGAAGGGAGCCAGCCATCCATAGAAGGAAGCAAGAACCCTCATAAAAACAACGGTCCTTTTCAGGGCCACCAAACCCTACAAAAAGAGTTCCAAATTCCTGTTTCATCACCACATTCTGAATAAAGTGCAAATTTTTACATTAATAAAAATTTTGGGTGAACACCTGCTTGCAACCAGTGGCGCCCCGTCAGATCGGTGCCCGCCACCACGTTTGACGAGGTCAGCTGAAAATGCAAAATTATCAGGTTAATACGTTTAGCAAATAAGAAAGAACATTTTGCCGGCCCTCAGCCCGGACGGCTAAAAATAGTTTCTTTTTTGCCTAAAACGTACTTAAACAAAGGCCTGCCCTGCCTCCCCTCTTGAGTCACCGCCTGACAGTTTGAGAGGAAAATACATGCCGGAAGCAGCCATGCTCCCGCTTTTATAGAGGAGGACTGCGTCGCACAGGCGCAGTGGGAACATGCAAGCAGGCGGCTACACGCAAACCGAAAAACCTCCAGGGAAACATTCCATTGAGGACAACGTAATGCAAAATATCAGGTTAAGTATGTTTTAGGCAAAAAAGAAACCATTTTTAGCCGGCCGGGCTGATGGCCCGCAAAAATGTTCCTGGGCCCCAGTGTTCCTGATGTGTCCTGGGAGTTTGAGCACTCATCAGCATCTTCCTACAGGAAAGGAAACAGATGGTGCCAGAAATAAAAAGGACAGACGAAGCTTGTCCACAGTACTGGCTCGGGTCAGTCCAGGGAGGACCAATGGCTTAAATTTGAGTGAAAATGCCATACATGCTACAATATCCTGGTATCTAGGATACCCGCCAAAATCACTGTCATCAGACAAGACAATTTTACATTCTTGATACCGGACACTTGGTAGATATGGGGCATGCAATCTGGCCCGGTGAATGTGTGATGTTATCTAAGGGGCATAAGTACTGACACCGAACCATTTAGATTGCCCCCTGGGATGTGTACAGATGAACTAGGAATTTTGGCTTCATCATGTTTTCGTGTGTCACGTGGACCATCGGATGAATTGATAGCCTGGATGACTAAAAAAACGTAGTCATTATCCGGAGGTAAGGGTGTTTGGCGGAAGAGTTAAATTGTCTGTATATTGAGGCAAAATGTTGCATTATGTTGACTTAACTTTACAGCTTGGTAGCCCAAGGAACAAGTCGAGTACGTGAGTGTTACGACCTTCAGACCTTATGAAAGGATGCCTCAGGATCGTGAAGGTGCCTGATCTCCCCGTGAAACTGGCTACGTGGATTTGCGAGTTATTTAGGAGGATCTATGAGGGCACCCTAGCTTATATGGACCCCCCCCCCCCCCTCCTTGTGAGCACATGCACTAGGAGCATGGGCTTTGTCCTGGGATTGGTCTGCGGGGGTACACTTCTAGACAAGATTATGGTAGCTTGTTCGTGGCACAACGAAATCACTATCATCTGCTACTAGCCTACTATATGTGATGACTAGAAGTTGTGTTGGGAAAAAGTGATGTGGCCTGGCTGCTGATGCAGTCAGCTGAAAGCTGTGATTCAGGTGGTTTCTTTTGCAGTGTGTGCTGTTGGAACATTACAGGTCATCATCTGTGCAAATTGCGCCAGGTTTAGCTCGATCCACCTCCCATTGGATGAAGTCAGCCAATAGCTAAAGAGAAGTATTTTGGGACGAAAGTGAAAAAGGAATTTTAAAATTAGTTATTACTAAGGATCGAGCTGAGCCCGAGCAATTATGAATACCCAAGTTGACAAGTAATTCTTTGTTCCAATTTTTTAATAATAAATAAAGTGAAAAATAATATGCATTTTGGTTACTCTGCTCTCCCAATAGGCCTATGTTGGGTTTAAGAAAAGATTAATAGAAACATGTAGGAAAACAAAAAAAATATACTTACGGAGTTTCAGAAAATCATTTTCTGGTTTTGAGTGTTGCTTATATCCCTCATGAAACATCCTGTTTCTCCATGGCCATTCGGCTTGCGCCAATCAAGACGAAATATAATAGGCCGTTTTCGGCCTTTCAAGCAAGCGTTCCAAAACATTCGAAGATCGCTTTCCTCATTGGCTAGTTGGCACGATGTAACCGATTGTGCGCGCTGTCATTGGCTGCCAACGTGGCCGCCATGGTTCCATTCAGATTTCACGGAGATGCTTTGCTTCTTTCTCGTTGAAAATCACGAGAAACATGAAGTTGCATAATAATTTAAAAATTAAAAGAGCAACCACAACGCAAAACTAAAACAGAAAAGCAGCCTATAAACCTTCACACTAACGCTGATCAGGTGAGAACAACGCCAAGTAGCTTAACTAATGCTGACTTTCGGACGCGTTTTCTCGAAATGGAGATTTTCCATTTTAGTTCACAAACGAACGTAATTAGAAAAAACGATTCTAGAAACCTTTTATAGCCATTTATTTGATTTTTCTGTGCACTGTAATGAACAGAGGCACGTGTTTTCTGCAATTGCAGAATTTCCGTGGCTTCATATATTATGTATTTTTAAATTTCCATCAAGTAGGTGATGCGTGGGTTACCACAGCAGTTCAATGAACCAACCTTAGTGTCGCGGAATTTGTAGAATCGAGGATTTTTTGCAGAAAATTGCAGAATTGGGGTATTTATACTAAATTGCCAAATTTGGAAAAAAAAATTGATTTAATGTGGCATGGATGTTATTTTAAAATGTGTACCTGGTGAACACATTTTGTAATTTCTACACAGGTCAAGAAAGTAACTTAACTTGGTACCTCATTTTTCAAAATACCAAAAAGTAATGCATTATGGGTTCAATTTTACACTTAATTTGAGTCGCAGAATTTCAAAAATTGGACGCAGAATCGTTACTTTTTCGCTGCAGAAAGCATCTCGGAAATAGCTTTTCGCGGAAAACACGGGTCTCTAGTAAGAATATCTATTGCGTGCAAGTAGGTGTAGGTTCCTCCGAAAGGTCAAATGAAACTATGAAAAACAATTTTTTCAGCATATAATTATTAACACAGTTGAATGATTGAATCTTTTTCCGAGTCCGAGTCGGGTCAAAAATGGTATTACCGGACCGAACTGAGTATTTACCGGACTCGGTCAAACCCTAGTTATTACTTATCGTAAAATACTTACCTCTAGGAAAAATCCACCTACCATCCACGCTATGGCTGAACCGGTTATTTTGTCAAACGAAAGTGGAGGATTGATAGCAATGACTGCCGAGACGTGAGCAGGTATACCACTAGGTGGCCCAAAAGCAGAACTTTCTGCCACTGTCTGCGACACCAATCGTCAGAAAAAAATTGTCTGCACCTGTTTTTATCATATGGTTACCCACATGTTTATTGGTTTTTATTGAATAACTTTTCAGTGCTTTACCCTATTAATCTGACTACACCACCAATGGAAAAGTCTCTTTGAAACGATTAAAATGATGTTTTGGAATGTTAGAATCGGTGAAAAATTGACAAAACAGCAGAAATTTGGCCAAAATTTGTCCATAGTGGCCTTCAATTGTCTGCAACGTATCGTCGCGCTTCGCGCAGATTATGCTGCAGGACTTGCTGGGGAGCTAAAGAAGCTTTAAGTTTAAAGTTTGGGCATAGACGATTAAATAAACGATTTAGGCCAATAACTAAAGGGAAGTATTTTGGTATAAGTGAAATCTAATTTTATTTATAAAATTTTTCAGATGGCATTGAAGGCGTTTTTGATATTGGGGAACTTATTGATATCCTGAAAAAAGAAAATGCCCAGGATGTGTGTGTGATCGCAGTACCACCTGAACTCCACTATACCAACTACATGGTTATTGTCAGTGCTGTATCCGCTCGTCACGTTCGAGCTCTGGCAGAGTTTCTGCGAAAATTAGTAAGTATGATAAATGCTGGAAGATGGGTTTAAACATTACAAAAGTCTGTTAAATTACAACTTTTATTAAGTTTTTGGGAAAAACAAGAGAATATCAGGCCTAAAAAGTGTATTTTAACACAACAATCCCTCGTGAAGTAAAGCCTCTTATTTTAATTCACAATCAACTTGTTACTTCCTTATTTTACTTGGATTGAATTACGAAGAGAATGCAGCACTCTTAATAAAATACTGTAGCTTGTAATGTCCCGAGCTGGCAAATATGTATCCAAAGCAACGATATGACGTCACAGACATGCGATGTGGTAGATTCATCTGATATCAATGTATGCTGAGATTTATCAGATTTTTTGCTGGACTTGTTCAACGGTTATTAATGGTTGGTAGGGTTGTATAAGCCCAATAAGTTCGTTAGGAGTCGAGTATCTGGTCAATGATTAGGGTTTTGAGTTGTTAAAAGAGTTTAACAACCCTTTTTTAATTAAAGCTAATAAGTAACACTGTAAGCTACATAAGGCTATTTACCTATCCTCATGCTGATTGTTAGATATATTCACTTGTATAATTCAAGCGAGCTGGTCTCCCTGGCTATCTTTCAATGTCTGCGATTGACTGACTAAAATATCTAAATTAAAAACCAGTTCACGATTAGCATGTTGTGTAAGGATCTGAGAATGACTACTGCTTTATTTCTAGTTCTCTAACAATAATAGGGCTAAATAAAATCGTACACTTGCAGTAAATACATAAATTGAAAAAAAAATCCATCGTGTAAGTGCCTGTGTGGAGAGTAGAAACTAGAAAATGGCTAGTACTTTTTACGGCTATCAGCCAAATAGCGAATGCTGCTGGAGTGATATTCGAGAGGGTTGATCCTAAACTGTATTTCATTCTGCAACTCTTCATTTATCGTGAAGTTGGATTACGCGAATTGTAACGGACATTGGCTCACCCTCGTACCTACTTTGTGTGCCGTTGTGTTGTGGGGTTGACTTTTGTTGGCGCCAAAATCGTTGTGTAACAGCAAGAACTTTTAGTTTTTGCGCCAAAACCATGAGCGGGCGTGCAGGAGAACGTGGCCAAGTATTGTTGGCCACTATTGGTGAAGACTTTGTAACCAAAAACTAGATTAGTTAACGAACTCACGAGCTGATTGGTTGTCCGGTGGAGCTCTGGATCCGACCGGAGCATATAAAAGTCAAGGGCTTCAGAGCCCGGTGTTCTATTCCCGTTGATTCTTGTGTTGAGAAACAAACTGTTGTGCTGGCTGTTGGCTAGCTGTTGTGCTGCTCATTTTCGAGAGTACATCTTAGTTGATACTGTTTGGGGTGCCAACACTTCCGTCTTCTTCACACAACTGCGAATCATGTTGAAGGATTGAAGTTGCATGTGCGTGTTGGATAGAACGGTATGTGCTTTCAAATGCCCTGCTCTATTCACTGATTTGGCAAGGCCTGTTGGGATGCTTGTGTCTCTTGGGAGGAGGAGGAGTCGCGTTGCTGTGAGTTTTTTATTTTTGTGTGAGGCTGGCAACTAGTGATGGATGCTCATTGCACAAGAAGTTGAATATTGGGATATGAAGGGGGCTAGATATTCATCATCGGGATGTCACAATTTTCAAAAAGCCTGATGGAGATTGCCTCAAGGACGCGGAGGTGTGCATCCTTGCTGGACGTAGGTGAGAGAAGGATGCTCTGTTGTTCCAATCGATGGTGTACGGAGTGTCTTTGACATGGCCGGCTGTGCCATTGCAGAGGTAAAGGGACCGAAAAGCAGTCACGTGATACCACGATGGTTTTCTCCAATGTATACTACTCTCAGTCCCCACATGGTACTTTGTCGACCCGCTTTTTGTGGTTAGGGAATTAAGGGTGAGACAATCGCGTTGCAGTGGTGTTATGAAGAACTTTTGTGACTGTGGTAGTTTCTGGGATACTTGCATTGGTTTTGCTCCTCGTATTGTAAGAATGGAGCTGGTGATCATTCTGGAGCTGGCTCTGCGTAGTACTTCTACGAGCCTGTTCTGGCGGTGGGAGGAGATCATCCAGTTTTGGTGGTGGGAGAGGGTCATCCTGTTTTGGAGCCCTGTTGGTATCAGCATGGACTTCAGGCTGAAACTCTTTTTGGAGAAGCTCGCAAAGTTCTTCTGGGAGAGGATGTGTTGTTATTTGACTTCATAGCAGACATTTTAGCACTAATAACTTAGATTTAAGATGAAATAGGTGGATACAAAAATAGGCTTTGACTATCGGCCATAACTTCTAAACCGGAAGTGCAAATTTATTTTTCGTTTTAACCCTAGCCTACGTTACAACTGCGGGTATCAGTAAAATGTGACACACAGACACATCCTTTTTAAGTAAAAACACTACGGCACTAATATTTTGCTATAAGGTTATAAAAGAGCGAATGGCTAGTTAATATTTGGTTGAGAGTCCAACACATTATTTTACAACAGGATGCTCTGGAGAGGCTCTGTGTAATCTCTTCAATTGGTGAGCGCGACTCGAGGCTGGTTATCAACCTTGTGGCTGTTATCCTCGCCCTTAAGGGCTTAGGAGTGTAGAACCCTCTTGATACATGCGTTAGATAATACGCGGGTGCCTAAGGAGAGAAACCTCTTAGTGTGTTGAAAATGTGGTTGAGCGAGTTTCGGGTTGGACGAACTTTTCATTTAGGGCGATTGCTTTGAGCTCTGGCTTGGGGTGGCCAGAGCAGAACGGGATGCCACTACCTGTGGCCGTGGGTTTGCGGTACAGTTGGAATTCCAGTTTTCCGTTTCCTACTCGGGTTTTGCGTGCGTTGAGAAACGGGAGAGAGCCATGTGCTACAGTTTCGTGAGTAAGAGACACGGTGCCAGTTATTCAGTTGTAAAATTTACTGTACTTTGCGTGTCTTCTGGAACGTGAAGATGCTGTCAACAAAACGGCACATTATTTTAGGTGTTGGACTGGTGGATGAGGTGTCCTCATCGATCTACTGAGGTCAATAGCCGCCATCACCGCCAAGCAGGAGTACCCCATGATTGAGGCCCCCTTCGTCTGCCAGAAAACTTTGCCGTCATAATCCACATGAATAGACGAGAGTATGAGTTTGACAAGCCCATCGCCTCTTTTTGAATAAATACAGGTGCTCTCCCCTATTTATGTTGCCTGTTGGACTTGTATGTCTGACTGCATGAGCAGGGAATCAAACCCACGACCTTTGGAACCAAAGACCAAGGTCCTACCGCTGAGCCATACTGACACGGCCAAAAGGATACTTCCATGGGCAGCATTTAACATTTGCATATATACGTATAAACATACACTATCCAATCGCCACAGGAGGGATGCTTATTTGCCGTGCCACACTCCAAGTGAAACGAATGGAACACTTATAACGTGAAATAAGGATTAAGGACGGAAAAGCCAAAGGCTCAACAAGAGTTAAAAATACAGATGGGTATATAGGTTTGCATCTGTATTTATTTAACTCTCGGCATTGCCTTTGGCATTTCCGTCCTTAAGCCTTTTTTTGAAGTACAGCATCCGGATTCTTCACACGGTGTGCTGTTTGCCCAAGCATCTCGAGAATGAGCTTGTGAGATCAACTTAGAATGAAACTCTTCATATCAATAGTTATTAGCACTTCCATGTTCGGCCGCAGTGGTGTTTCTAAGACGCTTCATCAGATCCTGAGAATGCTTCAGTATGCACTTGCCATATACACACTTGGTGAGTTTAGAAGTGACAACCCACTCACCAGGTTGATGGGAACCCCTTTGTCAGAGGTGATGAGCTGAAAGGGGTACCCGTCCTCGTGCGGTTTTATCTGTGTAAAAATTGATTGGAGTTTAATGGTCTTGTTTGGGCTTAAAGCTCGGTGAATTCATCTTTGTCGAGGACTCCTTGTTTGAGGCAGCGGGTGAGTCTGGAAATGAGGTGGTTACTTACGGAATTGACATCTGCTGGCAGAGATTGTCTTCCAGCAGGTCAATGAGGACATCTCGTCCTCTAGTCGAATACCTAAAATATGATGCCTTTTGTTGACCAAATCTTTGCATTCCACAAGACACATGAAGTACAGCAAATCTTAGAAAAACTGAATAACTGGCACCCAGATCTGTCTTAGACTCATGAATCTAAAGTAGCGGGCGCTCTTCCCTTTCTCAACATGTGCATCATCAGAGTAGAAAACAGAAAACGACAATTCCAACTCACAGAGGAATGCAACCATGGTACTTTTAAAGTTCCGTAGCTATGGGGAAAAAGTCTGGTTGATGCTCAAATTCAAAACTAAAATACTCGTCAGTATTCTGCGAATTTTTGATAGGTGTATGTCCATAAAGGTGGTATATTCTGGTGCTCCTATCTTCTTCAGGCTATTAAAGGTGTTTTCTTATGTTTTTTACATCGCTGTTGTGTTAGCTGTATCGAGGGAATTATTTAAAAGAGCTGCAAGGCATCACCAACACCCCTGAGGGAGAATACCGAGTAACATGCAGTGATTGCGATGCTGTGTGTATAGGCAAGACAAGGAAGGGAGTAATTGAAATGGTAAAACAGCACATGGCAGATACAAGAAATAAAGTGGTGACCAACAGTATCGCATCTCACTGCATGAATACTATCATATAAGGATGCACCGATAACGATACTGGATCGGATCGGCTGCCGATATTAGCAGTATCAGTATCGGAAACTTTCGCAGAAATATCGATAACTCTAGAACCGTTCAAGATTAAGACATGGGGTACGCGGCGTTTTGCTCAGGAAATCACTGAGTATTTTCCTAGCTATGTTTTAACTGTGGATTACAATTTAAAATTTTTTATTTTAATAATTATTGGAGTTTTGCAGAAAACCTACACCTTTGATGAAAAATTGAGGATACAATTTTGGATATCGGTATCGGCAAAATTTTAAAATCCGGATCGGTAAAGTTGGTATCGGTGCAGCCTTACTATCATCACATCGCATGGAATCAGACGTAAACCTCTTATTGTGTCTAATTCCAGATGAGATCGGCATTTAAGGCAATTCAGCATGAAATTGCAGGGGGTGCATCATCCCCAAACCTGCAAGGACCCTCAAACCCATCGATTGAGTATATAATCAATCGGCAACTTGGTGATCACCTGACTAGAAAGTGGCATTGCCATGGCAATGAACATACTCGGCTTGATACACAACGACAACAACAGCAAGCTCGGCCTAACGCGCATGGAGGGTTACGAGGCCTGCGCTATTTAAATAAGTGTAATTCCCTCGATACCGCTAACACTACAGTTATGGAAAAAATAAAAGAAAACACATTTAATAGCCTGAAGAAGACGGGAGCACCATAATTTACCGCCTCTATGAAAAATTCGTAGAATACTGATGAGTATTTTAGTTTTGAATTTTGAGTGTCAACACGATTTTTTTCTTACAATTCTAACTGGCCTTGAGTCACACTCGCATATCTTATCCTCTTATAGAAGAATTTGCGTGCTGACCCCACACAGGGCTCGAAGGATGACCCTCCCACCACCGAAACTGGACGACCCCCTCCTACCGCCAGAACAGGTTCATAGAATTACTACCCAGACCCAGCTCAAGAATGATCCTCCACTCCATTGTTAAAATACAAAGAGCTAAACCAAGGCATGTGTGCCACCAACTACCACCGTCACCGAAGCTTTTCAAAACACCATTCGCAAAATGCATGTGATCGTTTTGCCCCTAAAAGCCCAACCACAAAAAGGAGCATCTACAAGGTACCACGTGGGGACTGCAGCATGGTGCACATTGGAGAAATCCGTCGTTGCATCAGCACACCATTGATTGGAACAACACAGTATTCATTCTCCCACCTAAATCCAGCACGGAGGCAATCTCCATCAGGCCTTTTCAAAAGTGTGATATTCTGTTAATGAATATCCAGCCCCTTTATATTCCAATATTCAATTTCTTGGGTATTCATCACTCGCAGCCAGCCTCTCACAGAAATGGAAAACTCAAGAGTAATTCCAACTCCTCCCATGCGACAAAGCATCCCAGCAGGCCTTGCCCACATCAGTGAATAGAGTGGGATGTTTGAAAGCACATGTTATTTGAATCCAACAAGCACATGTAGCTTTAAGCCTTTAACATGATTACCGTTTTTCTGAAGAAGACGAAAGTGTTGGCACCCCATACAACATCAACTGAAGTGTATTTGTGGAAAATTTACAGTGCAGCAGCTAGTTAAACTGTTAAAACTGTTAAACTGTTAAACGTTTTTGTACATTACTTATCAGTCTTTATTTAACATTGTTTGTCAACCATATCTCGTGGATTTATGTATGGATAAGTTGGCTTTTACTTTCGGAGTCAATTTCGAGTCCATTAATTTCAAACTCACTTGTATGTTGGGCATAGCTGCCAAACATTATTTATTTATTTATTTATTTATACAATAATTGCAACGCCCTAATAGAGCACTAAATTCAATATAAAAAAAAAACCAATAAAACCCAACAATAAACAACAGGAAAAAAAAACAGACTCAGAGACTGTACTGACAAGTAGGTGGTTGACAAGAAGCTTTAAGTTTAGCAGCAAATGCCACATAACTATTTAAAAAAACAAACTCACTTTCAAGGCAATTCCAGTCAATGATGGTACGAGGAAAAAACGAACCAGCAGGGGTGTTCTTGTTGCACTGGAATCGTTTAACCTTCCTTGCATGGTCCATCCGACTCACAAAATCTGGGGAAGAACAAAAGCAGCAGGTTCGAGCAAAGTGGCACCATTTAAAATGCGGGGGAAAAAACATGAAGTCTATGTAACTTTCTTCGGACCTGCATGGATTGCCACTGCATAATGTTACACATGTTAGTAACACAGCTATCTCTCTTATAGTCGCCACACACCATCCTAGCTGCGCTCCGCATCACCCGTTCAACACAGTCTGACAAGGTAAACGTGTACGGATCCCAGAGAGCACAACAATATTCCAATTTGGGTCTCGTCACTGTATTCAAGACAACCTCACGGACCTTGGTACTAGCGTCTTTCAACAATCTATGGAAGAAACGAACTTCACCTTTTGCCCTGGCACAGATGGCAAATGGTGAAGTTCGTTTCTTGTGTTTGTTTCTTATGTTCCGATTATGTATATTGCAAAGTAAAAACGAAGTCACTGTATTTTTGTTGGCGGGTTCTCCATTTTGCCGTTGGTGAATAGACCTAGTGCATGCACATGGTCACTGTGCTTTGTAAATCGCATGTTAAACTCCAAGTTAACGCTAATGCCCAGCCCCCTAAAATCCTTGAATTGAACGTCAAAATCATGAAATACTTTTGTCGACACCTATCCTTTAAAATTCGTCAGTTTTCTGCAGCAAAATTAACTAAAGCCGTCATACATTTAACAAAATCATCAACTCTTAATCCAACACGACTCGTGAGAGTGTTTTAATCACGGAAAGGTTGGCAGCGTTAGGCCTTCACGAACAATCATTAACGTGCATTGCCTGGATTTAGTCTAGCGAAAATGCAATGCCTTTATTCTCATTTATTCACAAATTTAGTTTATTAGATTTTCCTCCTTCCAACATGTAACATAATTCAAAGTTAAAACTAATTTCTAACCATCATCAACCTTCAAAACAGACAACGTGATTCTCGGCCGAAAAGCACATGTATTGATGCAAATTTTCGGGAAATTGTCAAGTTGACATCGTTTTCTGGCGGACATGGATTACTCTCTCCAGGAAGAACAGAAAACGATACCAACTTATAACTTCCGGAAAAATTGCGGCAACACATACTTCCCCAGTCGTGAATTGCTTTGTCTGTTTTGAAGGTTGGTGGTGGTTAGAAATTAGTTTTTCTTTGAATTATGTTAGATATTGGAAGGAGGACAATCTAATAAACAGAATTTGTGAACAAATGAGAATAAAGACCTTCAGTTTTTGCTTAAAAACGTTGAATGACTTACTTTAAAAGACTTGAGACGTCGTAAATAAATCACTTGGTTTAGCACAATTTCAAAAGTTGGAAGATATAGCTAGCAATATCTTTTAAAATTTTCGCTAGTTCCTATTACTGTTGATGGTAGATGCAGCAAGACTATCTTCGTCAAGCTCATGCAACATTACGTGCTACCTCGTTGCACTGTTGTTTCAATTTGGCGGTCTGTCACAGTGCAGGAGTGCATGTGCCGAGGTAACACATATTGTTGCAGTGTGCCTGATGAAGAGTCATGCTGCGTATACCATCACCAGTAATAAGAACTATCGAACATTTGCGAGAAAGTGCTGTATCATCTAACTCTTAAAATTTTGCATAACCAAGTGATTTATTTATAACGTTTTTGCTAGACTGAATCCATATCACGTACGTGAATGATTGAATGACACTAAATGCACGGGAGTTAACGGTCTTGATTCATGCTCATGTTACTGAAAGATTATAGCGTATGGTAAGAAATTAGTTTGGCTGTGAATTATGTTGAATTTTGGAGGAGCGACCATACAATAACCGAAATTTGAAAAAAATGAGAAGAAAGACATTGTGTTAATACTAGATTGAATCTCGATCACGTACGCAAATGATTGCATTATCGCTGACTTCTTGAAAAATCCTTCCCTGGACAGAAGTTAGTTTAGAAAATAGACACACTTGTTTTTAACGCCCACCCTCCAATTTTAGACAAATTAATTTTACAAGCCCATGGGCATTTAATATACGATTTACAATAATAAGAAATAAAAAAAACTCGCTGCAAGAGAGATATGTCTACACATTGGGTTGGACTTGTAGGCTAGAACGATAATCCTGAAAGTTCGGCTTGCACTTTAGCATCTATTCATTCTTCTATAACAGAAATGTAATTAACTAATTAAGATTTTTGTTTTCTTTTGCAGCACAAGCGTAAAAAAACAAAGAAAGACAAATTTGTTATAATCGAAGGAGACAGTTGCAAAGACTGGCAAGTTCTAGACATGGGTGAGTATAAGTTACTGTTACCACATGTTTCTTGTAGGTACCATGACTGAAAACTGTTGCGCTTCCGTATCCATAGCATTTCGGCTGTACGAAATCAGTCAAGTCAAACCAATCTCGGCTCTTTAAACTGAACAAACCATCAGTTCGTCTTGACGTGTGAAAGAACTTCTTTTCTGTTGCAATTGTCAGTGATTGGAACTCTGTTGACAAGACTGTTTTCAGTGAATGTCTACAGTTAACGTTGAAGCGACGTCTAAATACCACCATCTTTAAGCCTTGAAGGGCCAGATGGGCTTTCCCCAGCAACAAGCTCATTAGACTTCGCTGTGTATTTTGTACTTTGGGATTAGGGTGAATTGATTGGTTAATTTTTTTCCCGAAGATTTCATGATCTAAGTTTTGATTTTCCGTCAAGTCAAATGACTTTAATGTTTTAATGCACCGTTAGAAGTAGGGATCGATTGAGTCCAAATCTGAACTGGCTATTTGGAATAAATTTTTTGTCTTGCAGATTTTTCATTAATTGTTGGCCTATTTGGACACTTCAATATACCATTAAAGTATTTTTCTTATTGCCGCTGGAAAACATACATAAGCTGTGAACTTTTGCATTCATTCCCCGTAGTTTTTTCGGTTGCTTGTAGCTGCCAGCGTTCTAACCATTCTGCGCATGTGCAGGCGCATCCCTCTCTCTATAAAAGCATGTCAGCTCAAAAGGCAGGCATCATTTTTCCTCCAGGATGAGCTTTCGCTTCACATCGTTTCCCGTCCGCCATCTTGAAGATCGATTCGTTTTCGGCTCTTTCGTCCGACTGAAGACCTGCTCCTGCCGCACAAAAGAGTCCTCATCAGCCATGCCCAAATGAGAGATGGACGTCCACGCCCGGAAGACCTCTCCTTTGCCCATCGACGCATCTGCCAACCACTCTGTTGATGTTGCCGGCCTCGTGCATACTGAAGCGCCTGCCTCCTCACACACTTCGGCCCATGACCAGTTTTCGCTCCTTTCGTCCAGCAAGTCCACTGTCCCTGCCGCCGACGAAACCATCAATACCGCTGCCACATCACCGATTCAAGCCGGTTCAACGCCTCTGCCGTCACTGCTGGATTTATTGGCACTCTCGAGCAATATCTCCGTGCAGCAAAAGACGCTTACTTGAAACTACAAACGAAAATACAAACATGCCTCTCGGTCTGAATCGCGGCACGAAAGAAGTTCACCACGTTGACCTCTTGATTTGTCTTTCGCCCTGCCCGACTAGATACTCGCTTTTGCGCAGCGAAATAAACCACGCGCCATTCACATTTCTGGCCACTGTCAACTTCAAGGTGATCCAACGCCATCAGCACTTTTTCGGTTAAAGATAACTACACGAAAGAATGGGTTACAATGCCTTACAACGAAAGCAATCTCGATTAAGCCTCAGTACTGTATCAACAGCTACACCCTACCCTGACACTCCTTTCGTCGACCTAACAAATTACCGCCTGATCGTCACATCCATTTTCCTGACATCCCATATACTGATGACCTATCAAACATTCCTCTTTCGGACTTACTCAGAACACTTGAAAACACTGTTCCTGACTGCTTTCTTTACAAGTCTTACAATCCAATGACACTCCAGTCATCAACCGTGGGCTTTCAACTGGATTTGGATTCGGCCTTCGTGACCGTAACTTCAAACCATGTTCCTTTTTGGGTCAATCTACCACATTACTCACCAGCTTAATCCGTAATGGTAGTTCACTTTTGGGGAAAGGCGACCCATATGAACTTGACAAGGAACTCCTCGACCAGGTCGCGAAACTTTGTATTTCGTGACGGTTCCACAAACTCGCATATCCTCAGTCTGAATTCCAAACAGTCGAAGTAAAAATATATTTTGGTACGGCTCTTTTTCTATTGAAGAAAGCCGAAATTCCAACTCACGTTCTGTTCGACAACGACAAATCCTTACGATTAGGCTTACGTGCAGCCTCTCAAGCTGATGTCCTCAACGCGGCAGTTAACGCCTTATGTGAGAAACTCTCAAGCAGCTCTACTCCAGCGGAAGTCAACCAGCTTTCAAACTCAATTCTCAAGTCTTCCAGAAGGCCTGCTTTGCGACCTACCACTCGATGAATTGGCTCACCAGGGTGCTACTCAACACGAATCTTTTGATGCGCGACATCGCCCTGCAAACTGCATAAAACCGAAACGGTTCAACCAAACATCAATTGTGCAATCAACTAGGGATCGACCGGATACCGTTTTGCCGGATTCCGGTCGGTTCCGGATAATTTGATGTCAGAGTCGGACCGGATCAGAGTCGAATCTTGGTGCCGGATCCAGGTCGGTACCGGATACCGGGTAATTCACACACAAAAACGAAATAAAGTTGTTTATTTTTTCCCTTTATAAGTTGCAGCTATGGTGTTAATTTTCGCTTTGTTTCACATTACCTTCTTACATTAAACACGCTATTAAGTCTTACGCTATTAAGAGTACCAGTATAGTATAATTGCATGTAGGCTACAGAACTGTTTTGCAATGTTGCCAAACTCTGCAAATTTTATTTTGAAAAAGTCAAACAACTCACTCATTAGATTAATC
>JAHWFP010025428.1:0-10565 GCA_023313725.1 Lithobius niger
AACTTCAGCATGACGATCGGCTCCAACCTGCTCTCTCGCAAGCTTCATTCCAGAACACAGCTCGTTCGCGTGCTGTTAATGTAGGTCTCACTCAATCTAATGTTGTAAAACCTTTATCTAGTGATGACCACAAAATTAACTCCTATCCTGTTTGCGTTGTTTACATAAGTGCAAGCGCTGCAAAGCCATACGATTATTATTGTGTAATCTCGTTAAAACTTTAACACACGACTTTACTACATACACAATTTCCTTTCCAGGCCATTAAACGTATAGTGTTACCGAGGGAAATGGGGATTGCGAATTGGTTGCAAATTAGTCCGAAAGGTACTCACTTCGGTTGCCCCCCCCCCCCAACAACAAAAAGACCATTCATTAGTATTTTACCTCTTTCTTTTAACTTTTTTCAGTTCTGCCTGTCCGCCAACTAACCCCCTATGGCTCCACCCCCAAGTTGTTCTTTGCAATTGGCAACGTCGCTCAGTGTCGTAAATTAATATTTTCTCTGGGAAGGGGTAAATTTTACGTTTCCCCCTTATGCCCCCTGCTGAAAAACGTATGATCACTCTTCATTTTACTGTACAATTATTTGTCTTGCTGTATGTAATCTATGGCTTCATAAAAAAGTTAGAAAATAGCGAATAAATAGTTATTTCAAGGATTTGTACAGCTACCCCCCATTTTTTAAGCCAGTAGAGACGTTCAGGGAGGTTGTGTGTTTTTAGGGAGCACGAACTTGGCACGAATACCAAACTGGGTTATCTGTACGACGATGAGAGAACTTTGATAGATGTCACAGTAATACAGAAATAAAATAAAAGTTGTGATTGTTGAGGTCACCTATTAATTAAACAATGGTTCGGCTGGAATTTTAATTATCCGTGTTAATAATGTTGTTGGCTGAAGCCTGCTGGGAAACACGTGTTTCTTAAGAAACGTTTCTTTGAGAAACGACATAAATATCTTTAGGGCCCCACAAAAACAATACTGTTTGGCATCATGGTGTTGCGAGTTTAATCCCGGATTTCGACGTTGGAATTTTACCACCCCAACGAGGTCACAACTGACGTCATTGTGAAATCTCCCAAGACCGAAGTCCACCTGACGTCAATTTGTAATATGCCATTGTCGAAATTTAATACTCAATTGTTAGTCGATAATCGATCTGATCAATTATTGTAACAAAACATAACACTGATTTGTCTGTACGTAATTCAATCAATGGTAACGCTCGAGCTCGCTTGATCATCCGCCGGGTGCTCCTATCAATTAGCTATTAACCTAAAATTCCATTCCGGCTCCAACTCTCCAACTCCCCGCATCAAAAGGTAATTTCGGCCCTAATATTAGAAATTTTCCCCAATTTCCCCTATCCCCAACTTAAACTCAAACTAGACCCATCCTGTTGCCAGTTCACTACTGCAACCCCGTTACTACTTAATTTTCTTGTCATCAACTTAACCAAATTTTCCCGAAACTTGTAAATCTAAATTTCCCCTAGTTAGCCTAATGCCGTTGACGTTCCATTTAAGGCCTTAAGCCTAGGTTAGTATCGCCCAAGAATTTCAGGCGAGCCCGAGCACTCCATCGCTCTAATGTTAAATTAAAACCAACACCAAATCTGAACCACGACTATTAGCCTTAATCCATCCGCTTAAGTAAATTTGGAATTCCTGCAACTCCTAGACTACCACCACGGCACGTTTTAGAGCTTGTCCCTAAACTGTTAGGCCCTTTAACCCTACAGTTTATATGGTGCATCAATGCCGGTCAAGTTAGTCAAGGTATTACAAAAGGCAACTTGGGAATTATGAAAACATGGAAGAAGACAATTTGTCAAGATACGACTTCAGGAAAACCGAACAGCGTCTAGCTAGAAAAGAAGGCACAGCCGAAAAGTCTAATTCCGCCAGTTCAACTTTAGCGCCAGAAGTAAGGTCAACACATTCAAGATTATCAACTAGTAATTTGCGTGAGCACGACATGTCAACCTTACCAGTAACTTTGCCAGCTACAAGTGATTTACCTGGAACATCTACACCAATTGGAACTCCTTCCGAACAGGTCCCTGTAACCAGTAAGAATGCTGCAAGCCAGGCCAGACAACGATTTTTGGAACGACTTAATACATTGTGCAATGCAACTCAATGAATTCGTATAACTCACACGCACATGCGCACAAAAGTAGGCTACGCATAAAATCACAAGCTGCAGTGACATCATTTGGCGGGGAAAAAAAAGATAATGATAAAGACCAACCTTTCCTAATACTATCGTTCCGCTCGATCTTGGAGATACGTGACGTCAGAGGGGCGCCTACGCATAGAGTGTGACGTCACACGAGCTTTTCCCGCAAATATGCAAAAATTGTCGGAATAGACCGGTGTGTCTGCTACTTACGAAACTAAAACTATATAAAAACAATTCAGCCTAAAAAATGAAAATTAGGCCTAAAATCACGTCATCACGGCAACGTCAAGTTGCTACGAGTAGTACCTGGCTTCATCAACAGTGTCTCTCCCGTCACTTCCCTACTACCACTGAGCTATATAGGCTACGTTGCGCGTTACTTGTAACTGCATCCCCGAAGGCGCACCGTGTTGTAAAAATGAATAGGGTACTATACAAATCAAATCTTTTTTAGCTGCTACTTACGAAATTAAAGTGCCAGGTTAAAATTAGGCCTAAAAATTGTCAAATACACCTAAAATTTAAAATAGGCTTAAAGGCTAACACATTTTTAACCGGCTGTTATGATGGTTACTGCTTTTAGATTATATAATAGAGATAGAGATAGATAGGTTGCAATGCATGATAGAGGTGTGCGCCTCACCATTGGTAGTGGCAGAACTGTACAGAAGACTGGATGCGTCTAGGTAGTTGCTCTAGCCACTTGTTTAATTTACAGATTTTTCAGCTTGAAGCAGCTGACACATTGAGAATCAGCTAATGGCGTAAGGGCGCAGAAGCATCCTATTTCGACAAATTCTAGGCTGTTTGGTAGCATATTTATTTACTCTCACCATCGTCAAATTCGAGGAAATCTTGAATCCACTGCTTTCTGATAAATTACCATAGTCAGTGGCCACCGATGTAACAATGACGGATAGATTGAATTTCAATTTCAATTTATTTTCAAGAGCTTTGACCCCAGACCGCATGTTCTAACCCCCCCCCCCCCAAAAAAAAAACTACAATCATTGCCTTACATCGAAAATTTGACAATATCCAACAACTTACACAGTCCTACACAGTCCTAATGATTTTGTAACAATACTATCAGACAATGTGAACTAGGCGGGCAAACCACTAGCGTGGTCCTTGATAGAAAACTAGACAATGCCTGTTTTAAATAACTAGCTGACCTCGGTGTAACAGACACTGTTTTAACACCCCCCCTCCCCACCAACCGCTGCACTCACTTCCCCCAATCCCCCTTCCCACTCCCTCTCTTGGCCGCCTGCCAGTCCGCTCGTTGGTTACGTAGTTCGGCATTATCCTCCTGTAAACCTGCCATATGCAGACGGCGGCCCTTCCATCCGTAATAGCCCGCACAACGACTGACGAAGGTGAAGGTTAGGTTTTTTTTATTGTGAGCCTGGGCCCAAGGACATGCGCTTGTCTCAAAGCTACTGCAATCATACACCCATAAATTACACCGACACATCCCAATACCTCCGGTCACAACTTCAAAAGGCACTCACCAAAACAATCATGGGTACGTAGGAGGAAGGAGCCAAGGGGGGTTGGGGGGAGGACAAAGTGCAACACCCCCTCATCATGCCGCCCTAGAAGCACACACAGTGGCACTGGACAAAAGATCACTAATTGCAGGCCGCTAGCGGTTGCAAGGAAGAAGTGCATTGCGTTGCTTCACAAACCGCTTGCACTCAATGAGAAAATGTTCGCGCGTGAAGTAAGTTTGGCAGACGTAACAAACGGGGTACGCACACCATCCCAGCCGTTACTGGTGAGTGCGGAGTTGAGTATGGCCAGTGCGGAGGCGTGACAAAACGTGGGCATTAGCCCTTACAAAGGCATCCAGGGCAGCGAACCTGTGACACATCGGCTGAACCTGGAACAGACGACGCCCCTTCACCGCGTTGCGCCACTCCTCACCCCAAAGGCCGAAGAACTCGGACGCTATTACAAGACGACACGACCGCGGAGACCAAAATGGTTGCAAGAGCTCAGACCCTGAAACAATCACTTGATGTGCAAGACCGTCAGTATGTTCATTCCCAGGAAAGCCCGCATGCCCTCGAACCCACCTGAGGGCCAGAACACCCCTGATGTGCACTGCCCACAGCTTCCTACAGATGAAATAGATAAACGGATCTAACGGCTCAAGATCAGCTGCATCCTTCCTCAGAACCGTGATAGCTGCCTGCAAATCAGTGTACGACACAACAGTAGTGAGCCATAAATCCAACACTTCATCCATGGCAGCCGATATCGTACACAACTTGCACATCGTGCTGAGGTTACATCCACTAATCAAAATGCCCTAATAATGCCCTAATGCCCTAATAATCGTTTCCTCCCTAGTGTGCGACATGAACGATGTATCACAAAAGACCTCACAAAACTCTGAACCGCAGTTGCTGGCAGAACCATCCTGGTCAAAGATGGGTTATCTGGCTTGGGGCACCAGATCCAAGGACAGAACGGTTGAACCACAGTAATGGTCCATAATAAAATGCAGACAGACATTCACCTCAATTTGCAGAGAGTGCAGATGATGCTGGAATGGGCTCAGAAAGGGTAGGTGGTAGTCAATTCAATTCTTTAATCCAGATCCATGACTACGCTCTTTACCACAATAAAACCATAACAGAACTGACAAAGGACCTGTAGGTAGATACCAAAGTCCCTCTCATAACACCCTTCAGCTGACTCAGTTGCTTGAGGACGGACACTCGAGCACGGATGCGCTCCCTCAGCCAGTTCAATTGAAGTGTCCATTCCAAGCGCTCGTCCAACCTAACTCCAGATACTTCACTTACAAGGATTGCCTAACCACAGCACTGTCTACAACTATAGATGAAGGGGTACTGCATCTCTTGGCTGACCGAGATAACATTACCAGTTCTGTCCTGGCAGGAGCCAGCAGTAAGCCCCTCTCAGACGGATGGCTGGAGACCCTATTGATCGCATCCTGGGCACACTTACTGCAGGCAGCAACTTCATTCCCTGCAAATCACAATACTATGTCATCAGCATAGCACACAATATTAGATGACAGGCCTATCTCTAGAATAACATCATTAATCGCAACAGCGAACAGAGTGGGACTTACACAGCTTCCCTGAGGGAGACCGCTGTCCGAGCTAGCCTCCTGGGACGAGTGCCCAGTAACTCTGGTGGCAACCCATCTGTTGCCAAGCAGAGCAGGATCACGCTGACCAATTTCGGCCCCACTCCCATCTTTCTGAGACTGAAGTAAACCCAGTCAACTCTGACAGTGTCGTACGCGGCTCTGATATCCAAGAACAGAGCCATGACAACTTGGCCGTGCGACCAGGCCTCATAGGTACCAGAGAGAAGAGACAGCACCGCATCTTGGGCCGTCCTATCAGCCCTATAGCCAAATTGAACCGGGGCCAGACACTCATGGTACTCCAGGTGCCAGTCCAACAGTACCTTCCTAAAGCACCGAACAGAACGAACCAAAATCACCACTGTTGGTGACAGTTCAGCTCATTCCCTAGTATAACCGTGTTGATGTAGCTTGCTTACGTCAACCAACAACAGCGATGAATCGGTTTCTGTACCTCGTGCATGCTCAAAAGCTCCACCACTGGCAACCACTCCAAACCACCTCCCCGAGATGGTTTGCAATTTGGCATTGCTCGTGCCTGGTTACATCTATTACCCTAGCCTGATGCAATCAATTAGCCTCGTCTGGTCACCTTAAAGTGAGGACGTAACGAATGCTCTGTTGAGCTTGTTGATTTTACTGAGCTGTTATTGCAGTTTCGGAAGGTACTGAACAGCTAATCCACCATTACTGCGCACGCGCGACGTCAAGTTTGGAGCCAAACTGTCTCTAACAGTGGTGGGTTCGCTCTGTTTGGTCGTCTAGGAAGGTACTGAATGTGTCGTATTATCATTATCTCAAACACTTTCCTCAAGTTGGACAACAAAGATATGGATCGGTAGCTCAGCAGACTAGTCCGCGGAGAGCCAGCCTTATGCACTGGCACTATCACCGTGAACATCCACGACTCCGAAATAGGGGAGCCATCGAGAAGAGCCTAAAACAGAGTCACACAGCTTCACTCAGCCACTGCCGGGAGAGCCTTAAGGAACGTGTACCTGAGGCCATCCAGGCCAGAGGCACTGCTGTCTTTGCACTTCACTAAAGCACTAAAGGGGGAAGATCCCCTCCGGGAAGAGCGTAGACACTCACAAAACGGGTGTTGAAGGCATCAGCCATGTCATCACCTTCCAATACCATCTTTTTAGAGATATCCAGATCATACACCCACTGTAATGTGTATCCGGGACTTGGTCATGGATGGTGCACCACACACACTTAGCGATGGAGCCTGTTGTACTAATTAGCACACTCTCCGTGGGAACGAGTCACGTTCCGAGCGAATCCAGTATGCAAACTCAATAGAAATGGCTCGGTACGAAAACCACAAGGCGTCGGAAGGATGTCGCTTCCACTGTCGGTACGCACGACGACAATTTCACATGGCAACTGTGCATCTCACAGTCCACCACCTTGGACGGGTCCAAATCAAGAAAGGAGCAGGTCGCTTGAAAGTACCAGGTTTATTATATACAGAAATCCAGTCAGCAAAGGCACCATCCGAGACACCAGGCCTCCTGAGGAACCTCTGACGCGAGGCAACCCTACTCACTTTATCGTCACACAGGCGATGCCCGGCAGCCAGAATGAATGGGAAGTGATCGCTTCCCTGAAGGTCGTCAGGCCAGGGAAGCACATGAACAGGTCAAGGACCGATTCCTGCACAGAACCACTCAGCCATCTGGTAAAGGTTGGGGAACCATCATGAACCACTTCTAGGCCACAGATGTCAATAGCATTTGCAAGTTTCCGACCGTTGGAGTCAGTACAGGTCGAGCCCCAAATGAGGTGATGGACATTAAAGTCACCTGCAAGTATGAACGGTGGAGAAAACTGGGAAAACCAGGAAACTGTTTGCGCTGTTAGGGGTATACACCCTCATTGGTGGTTGTGGCGGATCGCGTGTCTCAATGTCTGAAGTGTGGGATGTGCAGACATTTCAGGCGCATGTGCGCGAGTCTTTATTGCACATCCTTGCATCCTGCAATACATACAGTGTTCCGCGACGCCTCTGCAGTCATCTCAAGAAGTCCGGTCGGAGGTCGTCCCCGAGTTAGCGAGCACTTCTCACTGTGCTGTTCGTGCTCAAGTAGTTAGTGAACGTGAGAATTGTAGTGCTAAGTGCACGTGATATGCAGCATACTGTACAGGATGATGCTCCCGGCGTTCCCCTTAGTGTTTTTCCGAGTGTTGCTGCTTGTGCTCCCCCTACCACACAGCGTGTGCTTCACGGATCTGGGGCAGTCCAAAGTTCGTCGGGGCCAGTGGCCTTGCACCCAGGGCTCCGCACGGTTGCTGATGTTTTTTGAATGGTTTTGCCGAGCACGGATAGTGCTTCTACGGAGGCGGAAGAAGTGATTCACCTCCTGCAAGAAAGAAAAAAAGAAGCAACGGATCGTCTGCATCGAGCAACGAGAATAGGTCGTCTCCCGTAATTTCATGTGATGTGAGTAGCGCTGATGGTGACGGTGTTGTTAACGCTAATCAAGGTCAGGTATTGGTGAGTAGTGTGGTTGATGTTGTGGCAGATAGTGTGACGGCAGGAGAGGTTGGGCTTCGTATGGACCATGATTACTGTAAAAGTGTTGTTCAAGAAGGTAGTGATTCTGGTCTAGCAGACCCAGTGGCACTTGTTGTTGGTGATGTTGATCTTGTTATTTGGTAATTGTGGTGTATTGCAATTTGTTGTGTTTTGTTGTGTTTTGTTTCTGGTTTAATCTTGTAGAGAGCGTACGACTGAGGTTCACGGCTCTCGAATAAAGAATTTGAATTTGAATTTGACTCGGTGGTTATTGTAGTTTCAAGTGATGGTTTTGTTTAGGATGGAGGTGAGGAAATGGTAGAGGGAGCAGGAATCGGGTAGATTAGGTTTAATGTTTGCTGCAGTTAGGGGTTCTTTTTTGGCACTTTCGGTCACATGGCATTTTCAATTGCATCCTGGAATGCCAGGAGTATTACAAACAAACAGCAGGAAATTGAGAAACAGGATATACAGCGTATACAGGTGTTAGGAGTGCAGGAAGCTAATGTGTGCGCGTATGATGGAGCTCCTGGCTGCAATGTGATTTTGTCACTAATGTGAATGGTGTTGCGTTTTTTGTTAAGTGGGCTGTCCCATATGTGTTGTGTCCCGTGCAAGTGGTTTTTTCCAGGCTTGGATGAGTGTGCCATAAAGGTGTTCATGCTCGCATGGTGGGTGACTGTTGTTGTGGTGTATGCCAAGAAGGCCCGACTAGTTTCTTAGTGTGAGTCCTGGCTGCGTCAGTTTCAGCGCCCGGTCATAGTGTGTGGTGACTTCAACATTCAAAGGCAGAACCCAAGTTTTCCTCCCGTTCGAGAGAAACTTCGGTGAAACTTCTGCAGCCACCATCTCGAAGTGGATTCGCGACACCATTCAAGTGGCATATGATGACTCCAACACAACTCAAGCAGATGAAGGCATCAGGGTCACAGCGCACGAGTTGAGGGCACTCTCCACCTCCTGGGCATTCCACAACTTCGTTCCAGTCTCTGACATCCTAACGGCGGCCTCCTGGCGAAGCAGCTCTGTCTTCACAAGTCACTACTTCAGAGAGATGACGAAGCAAGCCAGTGGACTACATCGTCTGTGCCCCATCATAGCTGCAAGATGTGTGATCCAGCCCCCTTAAGCACTCGAAAACGAAGATGGAAGCAAGACTTCATCTCTAAACCAACGGCCCTTTTCAGGGCCATCAAATATTACGAAAGAGACCAAAATTCCTGTTCAAACCTGTATTCTGAATAAAGTGCGAAGTAGGTGAAACTTTTTGGGGGAAACAGCTGGTTTGTAACCCTGGGGTGCCCGTCAGGGCGGTGCCAGCCATCGTACTGTGCTGAGGTCTTCAACCATTAATGTAAAAATTAACAGGTTATCGTATTTTCCAGCAATAGAAAGTTAACTTTGCCGTGCCCCACCCAGGCCGGCTTAAAATTGTTTCTATTGCTAGGAAAATACATAACCATACCCACCCTACCTTCCCTCTTGAGTCACCACCTGACAGATCGAGAGGCAAAATGATGAGGACTGAATGCGCCACAGCACTTTATATAGAGAGGAACTGCGCAGAACAGATGCGCCGTTGGGTTACGATGCCGGCTGTTGTGGCTTGTCGTTATTTGTGACAAGCCACATTGGGAGGGTTGTTTCCAATCATGTTCACCTTTCACAGCTGACCTTAAACACTACATAGTTTAATCAGTCTGTCCATACTTGTCGCCACCCTACATCCTGTGGTTAAACACATGACCACAGGAAGGTATAAAACTGTGCAACACACAGAAAATAAAGTCCTTTAGCAAGTGTTAGTCTGCTTATCATTTACTGTGTAAACCGTATTAGTTCCAAGAACCTACAAGTTCCGGAGGAAACATTACAATTGGCGACGAGGGAGGAGGCTAAGACATGTAACTTTAATTTTAATCAGTAGGCCACAGCATACCAACAAGAGTGCTCCTAATTTGTGGTAAGTTGAAAAATTTTTCATTTTTGGCAAATGAATTAGTTTTACTCTGTGGTCAACATGGTTAAATTTTTCAAAATGTGTACTGGGTTTTTGAACTTGGTGTGGTACTCGTTGATGTAGTGGTAAATTTGTACCTTATATGCTAGAACCGAGGGAGGCAAGTGGATTTTTAACGGGAAATTTTACCATGGTTGTGTCCTGTGCGACGCGTGGGCGTGTCACACTGTTAGCACTATAAACAGAAGAGCATGTATAAAAATGCAACTAAATTACCCTTTGCGAATCCATTATTGCTGTGCTTTTCCTTGGGCTGGCTGTGCCGGTGTAAAATGTGCACTGTAGTCGTTGTTTTTTCATCAGAAAACGAGTGAGGACTGATTTGTGCCGTTCGGTTAGGCCTATCGTGTCATTTTGTATAAACAGTTTGGAGGAACTAAATACAAATTTAAAGCCTAGTAATTTAAGTTAAAATGCAGACTGACACTGAGTTTAACTAGGTAGGCTAATTGTGAATTTAAGGCTTAGTAGATAAGTGAATCCATTAGTCTTGAGTTGCTGCCGATAGTTAATTGTTAAAACTATCAAGGAATTAGTGTTATCTAGAAACTGCCATCTAGTATAAAAAATTTAGTGTAGGCTTATGCCTTTAAGTAAGTGTAGGCTTATGCCTTAAAACTGTGTATGCTTAAGCATTTTGAGTTAAATTGTGAAGGCTTATGCCTGAAACTGGTGAGGTACAACTTGTAAATACTGAGGAGAAC
>JAHWFP010025430.1:4545-16538 GCA_023313725.1 Lithobius niger
TGACGTAATTCCAGGAGTCCAGCTGCATTTATCTACAATAAACACTCGTATGACTTCTCGAATGCTCGATACTCAGTCTTCCTAATTCTTTCTCAAGTTATTTATCAAGAACCACAAATAAGTCCTGATCAAGAAAAATGAATAATTGGCACCGGGAATTGCCCCCTTCCAACTTTTCTCCTAATCAGTTGGTTCTGAGTTTTTATTTTTGTGTGTGCTCTGCATACAGATTTGACACTTTCAGTTGTTTTGTAAGCAAATGAAGGTAAGGTCGAAATCAAGTTGTGTCCTTTCTCCAGGTTAGTTCATACTTCGTTCAGCAAATTTCGCAAATTGTAATTTTGAAGTCGGTGGTTTTAAATTGGCTTTGTCCGAGGAACAGTATATATTCTTTTCATTGAGAATATACCTTCATAATTTTATAACAACAATTAACCAATGGGAAGCCAGCAAACGGCAGCCACCAGCCAATCACGCCTCCTTAACAACGCTTAAACGACCACACGATATTTTATCATATTAAACGGTCAGCCTCATCCCTCCATCTTGGTTTTATGATCGACTCACCTGATACCTTGTTTTCCGCATTATAACGAACGTTTGCGCAAGCGCTCGGTATTTTTTCAGCTTTGGAATGCAACTCGTGATTGAGAAAATTTATCGATAAAAAAACTACGCTCTCGTGATATTACTATATACTGAAAAAAAATCAACGCGCAAATTTCATACACATGGCATGGTTGCATATATTGAATCGCATGTCGTCATAATGCATAAGCATCTACGCTATGTAGAATAGCTCACCAACTGCAAATGCATCATATGCCGAATTTTAGCTATTTTTACTGTATGGTTTTCACTGTTTTAACCGTTGTTTGGTCGTTTTGTCAAACCAAGACAGTACTGCCGAACTTATCTCCGTCGGTTAGCAACGTCCCTGACAACGTTTCTTTGTAGTGGCCAGAATGTATCCCGCAAAAGATGGTTTCACTGGCCTGTAGGTTAATTTAGTAGCCACAGCTTCAACTGAATTTGCAACAATTCATTCGTACTGTCTTAATTTTTTATCACTGTCCCTCCGAAATGGGAGCAATTTTTAAAACAGCGTCCACAATTCGTGTTTTTATTTCTTTAAATCTCAACATGCACTACTAAGAGAACGTCAGCAATTTAGTCTAATATTTAACATTCCAAGTGATAAATGAAAATGCAGATCAAGACATGTTTGTGAACAAACGTTGGGACATTTGAGTTCTTAAATATGTGACTTATTTACCTAAGTTGGGTGGAGACTGATCGCTGGCAGTGGTCAACATCACAACGGAAATCAGTAAGCACAACAGGCTTACTACTTTCATGATGGACAATCTATAAAAATAAAATTGCATTTGTATAAAGAGAGCTTTCACAGTTGCAAGCAGAACTGGATTTAGGCACGAGTACCAACGCCGCAAATCCAGAGTCTTCGAGGGGGACTTACTATTCATACAAGTTTTTAATTCGCACAAATTAAGCCAACACAAGTTATCGGTAAGCTTTTAATTCTTTTTCTCTACTAAAATGATTACCAAGTTGTGCATAATTGCGAAAACAAACTGACATTAGCATTCTATTTAGCATTAGCATTTTATTTTGTGGGAATGTGGAATTCGGGGAGAGGGGGAGAGGGGGGAAGGAACCTCAAATTTCCAAATGCACTTACATGAACGGAAAGTGAAGGGTATCATCGGTTAAAGAATTTATCAGTCATACTGGCTCCCTCATGGATAAAGTTAACATTGGATTCCGTTTTCCATAATATATCAATATATCAGTCTGAGACTTTTAGAAGTTCACATACAGTTCACGTATGAGGTTTAGTCCATCATCAACCACTCCATGTTTACTCTAAAAATTCTCAGTACGTGCCTTTGTATTCACCATCGCGTATCAGCTTGTCAGACCATTTGATCAAGCTGCTTTACCAAAAACGATAATAAATACGCGCCTAACTGCTATCATGTTTACCGGATGGAAAGCTGAATGGGCGTTATTAATGATAAATAATAAATAGCGCCACTGCTAATTTCTTTTGCCTTTTGGAAATAGGGGCGCAGTATGCAACGAATCGCCTTTGCATTCTCGCAGGTACAAGCTAGAAATCTTCTTAATTCCAACATGGCGACGGTTTTAGCTCTGTCGGCTTGCAACATGACACGGCCAATAATGTGAGCTCAGAAGCGGCTCGAAAAATTGTTTCTCAGGAGGAATTCGTTATCTTATTGTCACGGATTATAAGACTGCAAGCATATACAACGTTGTCTGATTTAGCTAATCCACTTATCGTTGTTACCATGGCAACGACACCTTTGCCATTGCCAGTAAGGTATACGTTTTACACCGATTCGCCTTTGCATTCTATTCTAGCAGCTGGAATTTAATCGCGATGGCAAAGGTGTCGTTCCCATGGTTACAACGCTACCCGGATTAGCTAAATTCGACATCGTTTGAGCAAATGCTTGCAGACTTGTAATTGGTGACAATGAGATATAGAATTCCTTCAGACGAAACAATATTCCCAATCGCTTTTAAACTCAATTATTGACTCGTTTCGTTGCGAGCTGGCAGAGCTAAAGCCCACGCCATGTTGGAATTTCAGATAACTTCCAGCTTCTAGCTGCGAGAATGCAAAGGCGATTCATTGCGTAAACGCCCCTAAGGGCGCGTTTACTCATCAACCCGCTTCTGCATCCTAGCAGCTAAAAATTTAATCGCGTTGGCAGAGGCGTCGTTGTCATGGCAACGATGATTCCTGGATTAGCAAATCCTTCATCTTTTGAGAAAATGCTTGCTGTCTTATAATTCGTGACAGTAAGATAAAGAATTCCTCCTGACAAAACAATTTTCCCAATCGCTTCTAAATTCAGTGATTGACCATTTCGTTGCGAGCTGGCAAAGCTACAACCGCCGCCATCTTGGAGTTTCAGATGAGATCTAGCTTCTAGCAGCGAGAACAAAAAAACGAGTCGTTGAATAAACGCGCCCTAAATGTTAGACTGCCAGCGCGGGAATTGAATTCTACACATGAGAGACCAAATCCAGGGGAAGTACTGCTCAACCGTACTGACACGGCCACTCTGGTTGAATGGCAGAGCTTCATGATTTAGTTTGACATTTAGGCTCAAATGAAAAGACAAGTAGGTTTGCAACTGTATTTATTTTACTGTTGCGTTTGTGACGTCTACATCCAATAACATTTACTGACGTACGGAAGTTACTGATTTGGATAGCGTGACTTAACAGTGCATGCAATGGTAGAGACAGCCAGAACATGTATGTCATATTTCGTGCAACGATTTTTAGTGTAGGCTTCTTACAAAAACATAATATGGCCTACTTTCAAGGGTTCGTTAATATACGTAAACACTTGAAAATTAGGTACAGGGTATTTGATTTGGGTGCTGGGAAATGGATTACAGCTGATCAGGTGTTTATTTAAATTTATATTAACTAGGGCAGTCTCCCGTATATGACCGGTTTATTAGAGCATTGTTATGATTTCCTGTTAGTATGCAAATATTATGACACCTAGGGCAGCCCCCCGTACATGGCCGGTTTTCCCGTTTGCATGAAAATACTGTGATTTCCCGTTAGCTGTCGCCCAAACTTTCATTAGATTTAGTTAGATCAAGGGTTAACAGACATAGAGACCTAGATTCCTTTTGCATGAAAATACTGTGACTAAAAAAACGTGACGTCATCAGTACTGTCCATCTTTGTTGAAAACAAAGTTCGACTCATTACTTTTACAGACAATTAGTTTGAAAGACCCAAACAAGCAAACAAAGATTATTGAAATTCCCACTGCGGATTTCAATAAGATAAAGATTCCCACGTAGCGGACACACACACACACACACACACACACACACAAAACAAGCAAACAAATATTACGATCTTAGTTATATAGATTTTGTTTTTCTAATTTTTTCCCGAAGCTCGGTAGAGCTTGTTCGGTCAACATCACTTTACAATTCATTATTCAAGAAACTACGTTACATATATCTGAATTCTCCGTGTCACTGATACGACAAATTTCTTGTATTCATTAACAGTCGGGTTTTGATTGGGACTTTTATAACAACCGTTAACAGTTTGTTGTTAATAAATAACATTTCTGTGGTCTTTGTAGTTTGTCAACAGAGTACGTATGTATAAGTCCACAGGTATAGTTTGTGCCACGTAATGTTTTCAGAAAACTGACTGTATGATGCCACGTTTCCTGCCGCTTTGAGTACAAAAAACACGTAAATATTGCACTCGTAGACTGTAACAGTAACTGTGTAGACTATACATGTGTTATATTCACATGTTTTTGCAATCGTAGTGCAAAGAAACGTGGTATCATACAGTCAGTTTTCTGAAAACATAATGTGGAACAAACTACATCAATTACATATTTTAAGTTACTGTTTACGATGGCATGGAATATTTTTTTCTTGCCATTATAATGAAGTATGTACTTTAATTTGTAAAATAGCGGGAAAATCTCCCATTTTCTTTTCCTATACTTTCATATGATTATTAAATTTCCAATGTGTATCTATTTCAATGCCTATATATTTAGCATCGTCAATTTCCTTTACTAAATAACAAGTATTTCACATATCTTTTGACAGTGTTCTGTCTGTATATGTACAGAGTTTTCCGCGTTGAATTTCCTATATGACTTATAACTGGGATAGATATTTTCAATTCGTTTTCGAAGACATCTCGTTATTAGTTAGATACCAGAGGTTGATTTTATCGAAGTCGAAATTAAATTGTATCCGTTCAAAATATTTAACTTTTGAAGTCTTAACCAGCCTAAGAAGTAATATGGTCTTACCTCAGATAGGTTTCTCTTTCTGCTGCGTTTAAAAATCAGTTTTGCGTGGTCTTTGTTGCTCTTCGATTTATATGTATGTTCCATGTGATTATTAACGAACAGCTGATTTTGTATTTTTCTTAGTCTATTCATACACTGCTGTTAATAATTTGCTATTCATAGCAGTGCACTTAAAATGTTTATGATATAAACGTAATTGTTTACGAATAATAAAACTTAAACTTTATTCACTTTGAAAGTCGTCTTTGAGTTGGGTATAGAATAATAATTGACTGATAGTACTTTGCTGAACGAATAAAACTGCATAAAATACCTATAACCGCATGACATTTCATGTACTTCTAATAACGACTCCAGAATCAGGTAGTTAAAAAACAACATAAATCGAAAAAGGAATTGCAGTAACTAGGTTATCGCTATCTTTTCTCGCTCAATTGGCGTCGTTCAGGCTTTCACCAGGTGTACTTGAAATCCAGCAAAATTCGTGTTTCATGAAATTTCTACTGGCCGATCCTTGCCGCTTCAGAAGATTTTGTTGTTGGCATAACTTAAATAAACGTGTACTTGTAAGCTGATAAGAAAGGAAGTGTTTCTTTGTTTTCTTATTAAAACGCAACGAATATTGTATCGTTTAAAAGCTTATGTAGTTTTGGTCGAAAGTGTTTTAGGAAAATACTGCGTTTTGGTTTGATTGATTTCATTTAACGGATACGAATGCACAGTGGGATACTTTTGGTAGGTAGCAAACTTTTTCATTTGAAGCTCCCAGAATCCATGATAGGTAACGGTAACTGCAAAGAATTTTTTTTTCTGTACAATAGCCTCAGTATTAAGCTGAAACGTCATTTTGATGCTATTTTTTTTTAAAGATCCTTTTTTTTTGTTTTAAAGATTTTTTTTAAAATTCTTTCAGCCTTAAGTCAGCCGAAGCAACTTAATGCTTGTATGGCTGAACCAGCTCAATTTTGAACATTACCAGACTTTTAGAGAAGAAGTATGTGGTAAAGAGAGGTGCCAGCCCAGGGATTTGACCCGGGAAACCTCCGATCATCGTAAGCGCTGAAAGTCGCTTCAGTCTCCAGGGGCGGTGTCAGTGGTCTTCCCTTCCGTCTCCATGCTGGCCTTTTTCCTGGGCTGGCAAAATTGCTTATTATTATTATTATTATTAAAGATTGTCCAGAATTGGCCAGAATAGTTCCCATAGCCGCTGAAGGAGCATGGTAGCCTCTCACGCTACCCTGGCCGGCAGTCGTGGCGGGTACTTTGCCAAGGACCCGTTTCCAGGGGTTGGACCAGATCCGCAAACCTCCAGCAACCTGGCTGAGCTCTCTCACAACTCAGCCACGATGACCACATTCAGAAGTATTATCATGCCACTGCTGTTGATATCCATAAATAAAAATGGGGACTAGTAGCTTAAATTTTCACAAGGTTTCATCAGGAAAACAGACAACAGCCAGACCTATTAATAACTGCGTAGAAGAACAACGTATTACACGACGGCAGAAGCTTATATAGAGTTCCGTTATAAACGAGATACATTGGACAAAGTATTTCATTCCTTGTTCTTCATGTGCTACTGACAATGGTAATTTAGTTTCAACCTGGATTTTTTTTTACGACAAAACTTTCTTATCACAAACTTCTTGATTCGTTTTGCTATTCAGTCTGATAAAAACAAAAAGATCGCGGATGATTCGCTCCCATTTCAAGACCATCGTTAAGTGATACTGAACAATCCATTACTCTGAAAGTGCCAAAACTCATAGTTTGGTTCTTTTTTGAGTAGTAGATTGTTCAGTACCACTCAACGAACGAAACGTCCCTTGAACTTTTTGTTGTTATCAGACTGAGTAACAACACGAAGTGAGAATGCGAAGCGAGAGTTACAACATGAATAGCCCCAGGTTCCATTTATAAACGCCTGATTTGCCACACAAACAATCAGGAGTTCATAAATGCAACACAGGAGTATCCACGTTGTAAGTTTCGCTTGGTATTCCGTCCCTTGTCAGTGTTATTATTCATGTGACAATATTTCTTGGCAGTGCGCGGTAAAAAAAAAAATCCCTAGGGAAAATCCCCACTAAAAAATCCCTTTCTATAATCCCCCAACCAAAACAATCCATGGTAAAAAATTCGCCACATCTAAAGAAAAATTTATCTCACAATGCTTTCATGTACAGTCATGAAAAATAATTTGCATTAAACCATTTGATTAATTTTCTTTTCATTTCACAATGGTGCGATTGAAGTCAAGAAAAGACAAGTTTAAGCTGACCTACAAGTTAAAGTGTCCAGGGGTTGTTCACTTATTTGACACGTGTCGATGGCATGCTGTCCTATGATAGACTTTTTGAATTCCTACCCCCGGAAAAAGTTAGCGCACTAATGCATCACCTACGATTACACCTTCAAATTTACATGATTTTGCAGATTTTTTTGATCGTGTTTGTGTAACAGGCTCTTTCAGACGAGTTGGAAACAGCAGAAAGAATTCGATTTAGGTGTCGAACACAGAGCCTGCAAATTGACAAAGTGATTTGCGGATTTTTTTACAAGGGATTTTTTTTTTTGGTTAGGGATTTTTTTTAGTACGGGGTTGTTTAGCTAGGATTCTTTCACGGAGGAGTTTTCTTCCGGGTATTTTTTCTCTTACGTACCTCTTAGCATGCAGTCTTCGGAACTTAATCATTTACCAGAAAATAATCACAGAAATCCCCCTTCTAACAACCGTAGGTCTTTATTGATAAAAATATCAAGACATCTGATATACAAAACATGGCTTCTATTTGCCTCTAACCGCTTACTAAAAACGTAAGAGCCTCCTTCATACAGAAGTCGGATTGGTGTCATCGTCTCTTTTCTTCTGCGAAGGGGATTCGGCCAACTCTATGTGCACCGCTCCATCAGTATCAATTTCTTCCGTTGGTTTCGAAGTAGTTTCAGGTTTTAGTTTGGTAAAAGTGGCTCGAAATGTAGGACTAATGGGTAGTCGCTGGAAGATGGACGTGCGCCGAACCCAATCCATGCCGTATGGGAAGTCATAACAGGAAAGGTCGACCGTAGGACCTCGGCCATCTAATTCGTTTTCTTGATGTTGGCTAACACTTGCGGCACCTGTTGGGAATAAATAGAACCAGTAGGATTGGTAGGATATTTTCTTAGACATTGAGTGAATTTGTACGTTTTAACAGTTCCCAATAAAGCGTTACATATGAGAAAAACAACAAACAGGAGCTAGAAATTAATTCAAAATGCCAAATGAAAATGGAGTTTGTGTTGCTATTAGAAAGTTTTTGATTTTTGTGCTTATGTCCATCAAAGTTGATTTTTTGTTGCAAAGCTGCTAAACGCAAGGATTAGACTACACGATATCTTGTTAATATACAACTGCAGTCAAACTGTAAATGAACTGCAACCAACTGCAACTGCAGTCAATATGCAACTGTAGTCAAACTGTAATTAACTGCAGTCAACTGCGATCAAACTGTAAATGCTGAAAATTCGTCATTCTTTGCCACAAGGGATTGATTTGTGAAATTGTATTGCTTCTTAATTTTTTTTTAGTCAGGCTGAGCTAAAATAAAACCTCTGCTTTACTGACTTACTAGTGTCGGTTTCATGTCTGCTTTAGCTTTAATAGCGCTAGTGTCGGTTTCGTTTTCCGTTTGGTCGTCAGCTGCAGCCAAAAAAATTGTCACTGCATGACGCTGCGTACACGTATAAGAAATCCATGTGCAAGCATCGTGATGGCAGCAACACTCTGTATTGTGTGCACGGCGTATCTTGAGTCCTGCAAGTATTTTATGAGCGGCTACGTCTTCCTGGAGGAGACGACTTTAGTCGATGGCCGCCATTGTTTTTGTAACCATCTTGGATGTCAACAAGGCACTCTGCTACCAAAAACGTACAATCGATTATCTGTGTTCGTTCCGCGGGGAACTCAAGATAGGCCGCGGACACTATAGCTTCGAGGTATTGATCTGCGGATTGTGGCCTGTAATTTCAAACCCTCGTTCATTTAATGAAGAGTTTACGATTTTAATTCTCAGGGAAAGAGTTTTGCGCGCTTACCAATTAAATGGACTCAGCTCAAACTGGAAACTCCAGCTCCATATATTATCATTTCTGTACCTATTCACGTAATGACTGCAGGAGGCAGCCTAACCCATTTCGTTTTTAACCCTATTTTCTTCATTTCCATTAATTGCGGAGAAACTCAACATAGGACCACTAAATAATGACGTAACTGTTATACGCACATTGGATTCAAATGAATAACCATATTCAGATATGTCGGATTTAAGAAATAAATCACGGATAAGGCCAATTTTTTTTTTTTTTTTTTTTTTTTTGCATTTTTATTTATTAGAAAACATAACTAGCAACTGATGTATCAACAAGTAGCCTACTTGCGGTGATAACTGATTTAGAATTAGGTCCAATGAATTACCTCTGTATAGCTATTCATTACATTGAAACGAATTATTAAAATAATTCAATGCTTAATTTCTGCAATGCAGTTTCGTAGTTAGGAAGTATTTGATGCATTAATTTATTAATGGAAATATCTACATGTGAATTATTAATAATTTTAACAAATTCCAGGAATTTGAAAGTGATTATTTTGTACCATCTAATGGCTCATTAACGATATAACACATAAGTGAATTGATATTAAAAGAGTTTAGTTTGGTATCTGCTGCATGTGTGTTGGTGTTTGGTATTGCACAGTATTTGAACCCAATACTTTTATCAAATGCTTGGCCTTGGTGTTTGCATACGGTGTTACAAAGCTATTATGACTGACAAATTAATATACTAGTATCGCTATCGAGATATACAATAGCGTATGGTGAAAATCATACTCTAAAAATGACTAAGATTTGATAACGCTCTGGAATTGTATTTGATTGTGGTGAGGGGCCGGGAACTCTAATCAACAATTTCCGAACCACTGCACAGACGCTCTGGTAGTGTGAGACATCTCGCCAAGGCCCAATGAGGCCCTGGCCGTGTTCACATATCTCGCCATGGCTTAATGATGCCCTGGTCTTGTGACACATATCTCTCCAAAGTCCAATGATGCCCTGGTCGTGTGACACATAGCTCAAATTCCTAATTACGCCCTTGCAGTGTACATATATCCCTAGGCTCAATAATGCCCTGGTCCTGTGACACATATCTCTCCAAGACTTAATGAAGCCCTGGTCTTGTGACACATATAGGCCTAATGATGCCCTGGTCGTCAAACATCTCTCAATGCCTGATGACGCCCTGGTAGTGCACATATATTCCTTAGGCCTGATGACGCCCTGGTAGTGTACCTATCTTCCCTAGACCTGATTGTGGCCTTGTGTGAAACATCCCTCCAAGGCCAAATGACTACTGTCATCTGAGACATCTTCCCCAGGCCTGATCATACCCTAGACGTGTGATACATCTCTCCTAGCTTAATGAGGCCCTGGTCGTGTGAGACATCTTTTATGTCTGGTGAAGCCCTTTTCAACATTTTCCCCAGGCCTGATGGTGCCCCTGTCGTGTGACACGTCTCTGCCAGGCATGACGACGCCCATGCCTGATGATGCCCCTGTCATGTTAGACAACTGTTCACGGCCAGTCATCTCTCTTGTCTTGTAAGACGTCTTCCCTAGGCCTGTTGGTGTTGGTGCTTGGTCGTGCGAGTCATCTCTCCAAGGCTTGATGACACTCTTTTTGTCTAAGACATCTTCCCCAGGCATAAAGTTGCCCTTGTCATTTGAGACATTTTGTGTGTTGGGACTTTATATTATGGTTGGCAGCACGACCTAAAATTCACCTGTTAACTCGAAAGACCTTTTAGACCATGTATACATACGTGTGCATTGACCATGCCGTCAATCTGTGCCAGTTCAGCCTCTTCACGAATTGTGTGCGTGCTGGTAACACATAGTTTGCGTGCATGAATACACGTTGGGCACAGTTGGTGTGCTACTATCATAGGGCCAGTAAATACGCGTGGAGGGTGAACAGGTGCACAGTGACGTTTATATATTAATCTGAATATAACGGATTCGGAGTGGAGCGACCAACCTCTCCCATGCCGCCAGTGAGGTACTGTATAAAACGAATTTGCCAATATTTCGGCCTTTATTTGGAATACCGTTCATTTCCGATCGATTTCCTGACTTGTAAGTTGATTATCCTACAAGACAGGAGAACCCTTCGTGAAGGGCCTTTACTCTCATTTCAGCAGAAATATTGGTATGCTAAGAGCGTATTAGTAGGCGTTGGGTGGTCGACCGGTATTGACAGTTTCATTTCATCTGCAAACTTACCTGGAATAGTATTATCCAAGAAAACGCCGAGAAATCCTCCGACGAACATTGGAGTACTTAGTAAGATAGTAGCAATTTGGTCGAAGACGTCACTTCCTGAAAAAAAAAGGAATTTAATCTGTAAATGGCCAATTGTGTTCATATTGCTCTCTTAACACTCTTAGAAGAACTGGTTTTCGCTCTTTTGAACTTAAAAAAAAAAGAAAATCTACTACTGGTGAATTGCTACTACATGCTGGTACCCTTTTGCCATTCAAACGAACAAGATGTGTGCAGGTATTTGATTACGTTAATGGCTTAGTTGTTTACATTCGCATTCATTTTCGGTGGCATAATTAACAGCATTGTGGCCTGCACCCAGCGGTGGGTAAACTTTACGCTGCCTGCAGAGCGACTTTTATTTCAGAGCCATCTAACAAAATAAGTAGTCACTAATTGATGTAAATAATATAAAGGTAAGTCGGAAATAAGTCACCAGTGGAAATTTTCTAGAGTAAAATCGTGCACTAGAAATACAGCAGTTCGCTATGTGAAAATTTTCTAGTGCAAAATCATATACTAGAAGTACATTAGTACAACACGTCAATGGAGGTAAGGTAACCTGATGCTGAGCATTATTGTCTCATGATGCAGGGCCCACTTACAGAGAATTTTTCCCTTTCTAGGGAAAAAAAGCTCTTGAAAGGGGAAAAAAATATTTAACGAGAAAAAGGGGGGAAATGGAGAAAATCTGCTTTATTTGCAAAGTGCGCTTTTCTCTAGTGACTCACGATCTTCTCTCAAACCAGACCCACTTCCTCGAAACT
>JAHWFP010025432.1:2104-13012 GCA_023313725.1 Lithobius niger
CACAAGTCTGATACGGACTTCGTGCCGGTACTCGTATGTACTTATGTACCTGTACTTGATTAAAGCTATTATTATTATTATTATTATTATGTGCCGCTAGGTGCCGGGCATTTGCCCCCGTGCACTGCTCTGCCAACGTTTTCGAACTACTGTAGAGTTTCTGGACCCATCCGATGGATTTAGGACAACCAAATGATTCACGAATACACACACAACAACTAGAGACCATCTGTAAGTTTTTGCATGCAATTTCGCGCCAATACGATCGATTTCCACCGGGCGTTTGGTCAGCTCGTGAGCAATCGAGACTGATCTACGGAAGCTACAGTGCAACATCCTCAAAATTTCCATAATGAGTATGGTCTGCTCACAAGCAATCTAGATTGATCTACGGTAGCTACAGTTTGACATCCTCAAAATAGCACGCTGTGGTGAGTGTGAAAACAAAATAACGAAGATGATCTCTTTACCTGCGCGTTGTGTAAAGCAAAATACACTATGAAAAAAATGCTCCGGACTGGCAACTTCCACAATTACGTGTATGAGTGAAAAAAAAGCCTACAACAAGAAAAATTCCAATACTGACAAAGAAAAAGATGAAGACGAAGACACTATAACGACAGAATCACAAGTGGCACCCCACGTACTGGAAAAAAAATAAACGACATCCTTGAAGCAAATGAAAAAATTCTTCACCAACTTGAAGTGCAAGCAAGGACCAATGATAAAATGAAAAAAGACTACGGAGAACTTCAAAAAAAACCAATGACAATCTAAACATAAGCATAGAGAAATTAAAAGAAGTCGCCAAAACGAATAATCAGATTCGCAAAAGTATTGAGTTTGTTAACAAAAAATACGACTAATTTCAAATGGAAATGGGAGACATCAAAACCGTAAATAATCAACTTAAAAGAAGAATTGAACAATTAGAAAGAAAACGGGGAACTAAAGATGTTAATACAAACACAACGCCAAGTCAACATGAATTAGCAACCCTAGAATTAACTTTGAATGGTATCAAACTAAATCAAGAAGATAGCAAACAATACAGTAAGAATAAAAACGTAGAAATTTTCGGGGTTGAAACCGAGCAAAATGAAGACCTTCGCGACACGATTTACCGAATTGCAGATGCGCTTGACATTACCGAATTCAGCGATACTTGGGTTGACAAGGCCCTTCGTTTGCCACATAGAAATAAAAATCTAACGCCCTCTATTCTCATCCAGTTTAGGAATAGAGTGAACAGAGATTGTTGGCTTGATCACACAAAAAAAATCATAAAAGATGATCCGTATGCAAACGGGAACATGAGCAAAATCTTTGTCAATGAACACCTTACTCCTTTCTATAAAACACTTCTGTGGAAAACCAAACAAGACTTATAATCCTCCCACAAATTCATTTGGTTTAAAGACGGTAAAATCAATGTAAAAGAGGAAGGAAAAAATAGGCAAGTGTTTGTCATCAAAAGTGAAGGCGATCTGGAAAATCTATGCGACAAATACCGACAAAAAGTACAAACCCAATAGCCACCACCCACTCCAACAACAAATCAAGTAAATGAGACAAACTCAATAGCAAATCAAATAAATGTGCCAACGGCAACAAACACAAATGGATGAGGACGTGCAGTGCATCAATGATGTGTGTGACAATTTCAAAGAAGTCAAAAGATCATTCGTATACAATAATGCTACATATTTAAAATGTTTACATACTAACATTAGGAGTTGCAAGCTAAACTGGGATTCCTCGTTAACAGAGTTTGAAACGGCTGAAATTGCATGGGATTTCGTTGTATTTACAGAAATTAATATCAGAGAGTGCATAATTATAAGTGCATAATTATACCTTAACCAACTATACTAGATTTTATAATTGCAGGGAAACCCTAAAAGGGGGAGGCATTCTTATGTTCATTAGAGACCTTAAAGTAAAAATATTACCTGCGTAAATATCTAAATTGACGATAACGATGCCATTGACTGTTGTTTTACAATTGGCAGCCATAATTTCGAGCTTATTGCACTATATAAAAAACCAGCAGCTAGCAGAGGGAAGTTTATCAAAAACCTTAGACTATTACTTTTAACTAAAGATAAAAACACTAAATTGATCCTGTTAGAGAATTTAACCTAAATGTAGTGGGTGGGGCACAAGACCATCCGATAAGTACGACATTGAAAGGTTCGAAAACCGTATGGCCATGCTTGGGTTCACTCAACATATTAACTCACCTACCAGGGAAGAACTTAGGAATAATAAGATTGTTAAGTCCTGTATTGATCTAATTTATAGTAAAACAAATTATTGGGATAGCTGCTCCTCTGTGGTTAAAATCCAACTTGCTGACCATTAATTCACAACTTTATGCCTGAGTAATGTTTCTGAAATTGAGGACAAAAACCAAGGCGAACCAGCATACCGAAATGAAAATAGATACTTCCATAAAGGAATTGTTAGACACCTTAAAAATCAAAACTGAGATTTCTTAAACAAATTTTCTGACCGAAATGATATCTACGAAGCAATTGAAAATACAGTCACCAAAATCTATAACAAATTCAAAAAGTTATCGCCCACAGAGAACAAAGCTAACCCTAAAGCCCCAACCACTTCCACCAAATATAATTTCAAAACTGAATGGATGAATAATGAACTTCTGAAAAAAAGTTTTAAAAAATAAATAAACTCTGGGCAAACATTTCGAAAACCTCTCATCCTATTGTTGCCCTCATTGAACAATACGAAAACCTGAAAAGCACAGTCAGTAAGGAAATTAAAGAACTAAATAAAAATATTACCAAGCATTTTCCGAAAAAATAGAAACAATGGCGCTAAAATTTGGAAAAAAAATTAACTTGCTTTGTAGAAAATCTAAAAAACAAAAACAAAGCCTAGATGAAACAATAACAAAGGCATTAACAAACCGTGATGCAACCTCCATCCGTTGCAACTTCACCAACATTTTCATGCAGGAAGTGCCAAACTTAAAAAAAAAACAGAAAGCAGCTTCTTACGAATAAGCATAAATATAGTTTCAACAAAACTCAAAAAAGATTAGGCCCTGGTACTGCCAGCAACTCAATTCAGATTATCAAACCAATTTTTTTCGAAATCATGTCGATTATCAACAAAGTTAAAATTAAAAACTCTTGTGGCTAAGATGGATTTCTTTTAGATAACTTTGAAAAATCAAAGGAACAGCGTATTTCTTGGTTACCCTTATCGCTGCAATTATCGAAACTGAAATTTGGCCTACAAACCTAAAAAAAAAAAAATTATTAGACCGAATTATAAAAAAAGGTGACAAAAACCAATATTGCAATTGTAAAATATTCGAAAATTTTTTTGCAAATAAATTACAAACTTTCCTTGCAAAATACCACATTATAAATGCTAGTCAATATGGCTTCCAACAGAACCCCAGCAAAAATTTTCCAAGGTTAAACCACTGTTAAACCAATAGTAAATTGGGACCAACCATTGTTATCCAAGGATTGAACCATGCTAAAAGTCTCCTGTTACAATGGTAACTAGTGACCATGTTTTTAAACGAGGTTTAACCAGGTGTAAATTGGGACCAACCATGGTTAACCATGATCAATTTTTGCTGGGCAAAACAGGTACTACTTATGCTTTAAACTTTATAAATAATAAAATTACACATGCCCTGAATGAAAGCAAGCATATTGGAGCTATTCCAATCGACCTAAAAAAAAGGCTTTCAATACGCTCGATAAAGATAACCTACTAAAAAAATTATTTGATGCTAGCATCAGGGTTAAGTTCTTGGGAATTCTACAAAATTATCTGTCTGAACGGAATAGCAGTGTTAAAATGTGATGGTCTTAGTAATTGGCAACCAATAGCTTTCAGGGTTCCACAAGGTTCAGTTCTGGGACCTATCTTATTTCTTATATACAATATGATATTACAACAGTTAACAAAAATATCTTTTTGACGCATTATGCTGAAGACATCTTATGTCCATTCACTCTAAACAAGATGTAATGCTAAACAAACTTCAAAAAGTCTTTGACAAAATAAATACAATGAACTATGAACAATGAGCTTTGGACAATGAACTATACATTAGCGCTGAAAAACTACCTTCATTCATATTACAACGTCTTACACAGTAAATTGTAATTGCTCGATCATCCTTCATATGGAGGACTGTGACCGAAAAGCACCATGTAACTGTCCACTACAGGTCACAGATCAAACATATCTAGGAGTCGTTATTGACGAAAATTGAAATTCCACATACATATTGATAGTCTTGTTCGTAAATTAAGAGGAATTATTCCTAGTTTGTATTCAGCACGCGAAGCTTTGACAAAAAGAGCAAAATTATCCTCTTTGCAGCGTGGGTCCTTTCAATAGTCAGATACGCGGGTACTATTTTCGGCACAACCTCAGACTGGCACATTGACCGACTACACAGAATTCTAAATAAAGCTGCAAAAAACACTTTTTGGTGCGAATAATAACAAAAGCACTAAAAAAATTTTCTTTGAAAATAAACTACTAACCTTCAGAAACCTTTTTTAAGTAACAATTGCCTCAAGTTTCTTTTTGGACCAAACCTACCAAATTAAAATCAACAGACCCTCTCGAATCAAAACTGCCTGGCTAAAAACCCCGTCATGGAGAAATTCATACGGGAAAAGAAATCTTTCTTACAGTATTCCGGCAACCCTAAACAAAATACCAGGAAGCACCAGAGACCAAATTAAGGGCAAGAACATTAAAAAAAATCATTAGGACTTGGTTATTGCACTCAGCTTAACCCCCACCCCACCCCCCTAAAAAATATGCAGCAAGAAAATATATATGTAGTTTAACCCATGATAATTAAGACATGCCCAAAAATTGTTGTGTATTAACATTAGACCTACTATAAAAAAAATAGTGTATGAAAATTGAATTATTACTGTGTAACATCAGTGCACACACAAGCAGTATTGCTTCGTGCTTGGTCGAATGTTCCAAATATTGTACATCCAAACTGAATAAATTATTATTATTATTAATCAATAAAAATCATTATTATAGCAAAAAAAATTATTATTATTATTATCCCAACCTGTAATGGGAATATCCATCATGAAAAAAATGCTCTGGTCTCTCGGAAGCTACTACTGCCGGAATGGGAGAAAAGAAGAAAAAGCCTGGATCTATAGACGATGCAGAACGTCAAAAAACGCCAAGAAGAAAATTTCTGCAAATGAAGATGGTTCAGATGACGAATTAGGACAATGCCCCCCCCCCCCTCCTCAAAAGAAGAATTCGACAAGATTTGAAAAAAGATTCATGATCTTAGGATTTCCAACGACAAAATTCTTAAAATGCTAGAAGAACAAAAGCATAAATACATCATACTGGAAAAGGTAAATAAAGACTTCATAAAGAATAACGGACTAATGAATACAAAATTAAACAATATCGATGTCATGTTAAAGAAGATGTCAGACTCAAATGAGGGAATTTTGAAAAATGTCGACATTGTGAATAAGAAGTACGACGAAATAAAAATTGAATTAAAAAGGATGAAGGAATTAAACAAAGAACTGAGAACAAGAATTGAAAAGTTGGAAACAACGCATAACCAGGCTGCGGTATGCGCCAGTGACAGTAACACTGAAAACTCTCCACAGGACATGTATGATCTCCAAAAAACAGTAAAATCACTGAAACAAACACAAGAAGAAAATAGCCAATACAACAGAAATAGAAATATTGAGATAATTGGAGTGGAGACGAAACCGAAAGAAGACTTGCGTGACACTATTTTTAGAATTGCAGATGCGATTGGTTTAAGAAACTTTAACTGGATTGATAAGGCCCATCGCCTTCCTAAGGAAAACAATAAAACCCCAACAATATTGATACGGTTCAGAAATCAGTTGAACGAGACATCTGGGTGAACAACAAAAATAAAAAGCACTTGTGCAACAATGATATTTTTGGAAATAATAATACCGACAGAGTATTTATAAATGAGCACCTAACCCCATATTATAAGACCCTTTTATGGTAAGCAAAGCAAGAACTTAAAAAAACCCATAAATTCATCTGGTTTAAAGACGGAAAAGTTCAGGTAGAACAAGAAGGGACGGATCAGAAAACAAAAACAATTAAAAACGAAGAAGACCTCATCGCAATCGTAAACGGTATGGCAGGAAGGAAGAATAATGAACAAGAAAACCTAACAGAGCCAATACTGCAGGAATCTTGAGTCGCTCCATTCATAGACAACAAACAATTACTACCTGACAACTTTGTCAATGAAATTTGCGGAAATTTTGATGACCTTGAATTAAAACTAAACCATGGTGCAATAAACGACACTAAGTGCATACACACAAATTTACGTACCTGTACACTAAACTGGGACTCGTGATTAGCAGAATTTTACACTGCAAATATCAAACGGGATATCATTGCTTTAACAAAAGTAAACGTCACCGAAGAAGAATGTGCTGTATATAACATCCAAGGATACAGACAATTTGCTAACTACAGAATTAATGAAAGAGGAGGAGGAATCCTCCTCTTTTTAAATGAAGATACAATACGTAATGTGATTTGTAAAAAGGTAAAATTTGATAATAATTAAGTTGTTTCTAGTGTTTTCGTCTTTAACAAAAATGTGTTTGAAGTAATCACCATTTACAAAAAACCGTCGTCCAGCAGGCCACATTTTATAAAAGAACTTAAAGACTATATTAAAAATATCACAAAAAACACCAATATTCTCCTTCTTGGAGATTTTAGTTTTAACATTTTGGAAGGCCACCAAGATTCTAATGAAAAATATGACACTGAAAGATTCGCGAATTGTATGGCTGCATTGGGATTCAATACTCATGTTACCTCACCAACAAGGGAGGAAAATAAAGAAAACAAACTAGTTAAATCTTGCATAGACCTAATTTATAGCAGAGTGAATAATTATCAATGTATCTTCTTTGAAATTAAAATTAAAATGGCCGATCATTATTTTACAGCAATCCAGCTGTGGAATGATGATGATTCCAAAAACGAACAGGAAGCTAAAAAAATTACATACAACAGCTGAACCATAAAGGCATTAACTTACAATTAAAAAATTACAACTGGTGCTATTTGCAGTCATTTAAAGACCCAAATGAGATATATAAGGAAATTGAAAAAGTTGTAAAAAATTTTTATAATAGTAATACAATTTTGAAACTAAATATAAAAAGGAAAAATACAACAAATCATAGACAAGAATGGATGAATCAGGAACTACTAGAACTAATTAATAAAAAAATAAACTATGGAATATGATTTCAAAATTAAATATAACTAGTACAATACTGATGGAGGAATATAAGACCCTAAAAAAACGTTGCAAAACAAATAAAAAATACTAAAATGGGCTTTTATGCATCCTTTTTTGAAATGCATAAATCTGATAGTAAAAAAGTATGGAACAAAATACACACAATTTGTGGTAATAAAAAAAAAATCTAGACAACCAAATAACGAAAAATTTTCCTGAAATTGATGAACAAACACTCTATAATAATTTTTCAAAATATTTTAATCAAGAAACTTACAGTTACAAATATGACAGTAAAATTAGAAGTAAAAAAACTAGCAGCAACTCAATCCACATCTCAAAATCGACTAAAAATGAAATTATTTCAATTATGATGAACTTTAAAATGAAGAAATAATGCGGACATGATGGTTTTCTTCTAGAGTTTTTTGTTAACAATAAAGAACAAACTGCATACTTTATGAAAATCCTTATCGATGCTATTATTGACACTGAACTGTGGCCCGATAACCTTAAAAAACAAATAATAAGACCAATTTACAAAAAAATTAAAAAATCAGTATGGCAATTATCGTCCAATTGCTTTACTGCCAATTCTTAACAAAATAATTGAAAATACTTTGCAAACTGCGTTTATAAATTTTTTAATAAATTTCATCTACTAAATAAACATCAATATGAATTTAGACAGGGAATTGGAACTTTGAATGGACTTAGTCTTATTAACAATAAAATTTTGAATGCATTAAATAAAAGTAAACACATTGGTGTAATTGCTATAGACTTAAAAAAAAGCATTTGAAACTATAGAAAATAAAATACTTCATAATAAGCTACATGATATTGGTATTCGTGGAAAATTACTTCACATTCTTGATAGTTATATGAATAACTGACAGAGCTGTGTTGGAATTGCAGATAAACAAAGTGAATGGATGAATGTCCGATACGGAGTGCCGCAAGGTTCAATCTCTATCAGGTTTATCAGGTTCATTATTTATATTAATGATATTATTGAAGGAAAACTTCAAGGCCAAATTATTTTGTATGAGATGATATTCTTTTAGTATCTATAGGCAAAAACTAAGAAATCATGGTTCGAAATCTACAAACAGATTTTAATAGCATAAATCAGTATTTATATACTAATGAATTATACATTAATAATGATAAAACTAATTTCATACATATAGCTACTTCACATACTGAAAAAAAATGTGTCATACACTCACACTGTGAAAACTGTAAAAATAATGATACATGTACCAAATGCCCTGTAATTAAACAAGTTGCTTCATTAGGTTATCTGGGGATTGAAATCGATGAAAATTGGAAATTTTATATACATACTAAAAAAATTAAAAAAAATTAGCAAAATTATACCAACCCTGTATATGGTCAACAGCACGTTTGTTACCAAAATTAAGAAAACACTGTATGAGTCATGGGTGCTTTCACAGGTCAGATATGCTTGTACTATTTATGGGACGACAACAAACAGTCCACAAAGGATATAATTAAGAATTACAAGATTTTAAACTTTCCAAATATGTATAAGCTCACTGTCATTACTAATAATTACTTTGACAATACATATCAAACTAAAATAAGAAGACAAGGGAGAAAAAATTCGCCTTTGCTCCAGGTGCCTAATTGGAGAAATGCATTTGGTAAAAGATGCCTTGAAATTATTATTCCATCCATATTAAATGATATTCCATCCGATATAAGAACGATTTTAACTAGAAATGATATTAAAAAACATATCAGGGATTGGTTAACGAATCAGAATTGACAATTGTTCTATTCAATGTGGTGAGAGTAGATATGCTTGTTAGCCCTTGTAAAATATGAATATGTATAATTCATATATGCAATGTAATGTAACACTTTCATCATTCAAAGTTAATATTTGTGTAGCCTAATAGTGTATAAATCATGTTGTATTGTTGCTCACACAAGCTCTTGAAGCTTCGAGCACTGTCTTTGGCAATAAGTTATGTTATTATTATTAATTCTGTGTCTGTAGACATGAAGCAAGAGGGGAGAAATTTTAGCATTCCTCAGAAATAATAAAATAAGAAATTGTGCATGCCAAAAAATCAAAATAGATACAAATGGTGCATTATCCATAAACTTTAAACATAATGATCAGAATTACAAACTAATAGTAGTTTATAGAAAACCATCATCTAGTCGAATTTTGTTCTGTAAACACTTAAAAGTGTTACTTAAACAAATGGATACAGACAAAAGGTAAAATTGTCATCTGTGGAGATTTGAATCTGAATTTACTAAAAGAAACTCAAGATATTTCGGAAAAGCACGATATTTATAAGTTTGAGAATTTGATGGCATCAATGGGTTACAATCTAAAATTAAATTCTGCAACTAGGGAAGAAATAAGACTAGGACGAATTGTAAATCCTGTCTTGATCCATTTTTCACAAAATTCCAATCAGATAATAGTAAAGGCTTTGTAGTTAAAACAAAAATAGGAGACCATTATTTCACCGGTTTAGAAACATGGAATGACAGGGACCTTAAACTGCCTGAAGCAGATACAGAATTAACTTACAAATTAAATAATAAGAATATTATCAAACAACTTGCAAGTGTAGACTGGAATTACCTAAGAAAGTTCAAAGACCCTAATCAAATCTACAAATAAACAGAATTAAGAATAAGTCAGATTTACAGTAGTAACAAAGTCTTATATAGAAAGAAACAAGCGAAAAACACTAAAAAAAATGACTGGATGGATAACAATTTATTAAATAATAACAGGAAGAATTCACTTTGGACTAAAATTAGCAAATATAAATATCCATCTGATAAGTTAATAAAGGAATATAATGCTTTGAAAAAGAGTACATGAAGATATACTAAAGGCAAAAGAGAACCATTATAAAACTTATTTTCAAGAAAATGCTAAATACAGTAAAAAAAATATGGAATAAATTAAACTATATTGTTGGGAAAAAGATAAATAAGGGAAATCTTGATAACCATTTCAAAGAGACTTTCATTACAATACCAATTTAAAAAACTTGTGATAATATTGCCAAACATTTCATGGAACAAGTCCCTAAACTTAAAAATCAAGCTTCACACAAAAAAAATATGGGGAATAGGATCTCTTCTAAACAATCATTTATAAATAAAACTATGATTATAACTGAACCAACGATGTATGATCTCTTTAAAATAATTGCTGAACTAAAAATAAAATTTTCTACAGGACATGATGGTTATTACATCGATCACTTCATCAAAACCAAAGAAAATACAGCATTCCTTATGAAGATTTTAATCACATCAATAATTGACACAGAAATATGGCCAGACAAACTAAAAATGCAGATAATAAGACTTATATATAAAAAGGAAAATAAACTAGATTTTGATAACTACCGACCAATTTCTCTCCTGCCAGTATTAAACAATATTGTGGAAAAATATTTTGCTACATGCATTGAAAACTTCCTGTCTAAATTTAATATTTTTAGCAACATTTGGCTATCAAAAAAAAAAACAAAGGCACTGTTGCAGCATTAACTGTAATAAACAATAATATTACAAGAGCC